>SEYY01019853.1:62500-85000 GCA_009176605.1 Armadillidium nasatum
TATATATATATATATATATATATATATATATATATATATACAAATAATTCATCTAATTTACTGCAAAGTAGTTACCGCTAAGTACAATATTTATGTCCTTTGAGTCAGAAATAATTACTCTTATTAAATGACGCCATTTTTATAGTTAAAATAATTACAATGAAAAAATAGTTGCTGCGATACTTTAAATTATAATTTTAGGTTTGTTGATTATAATAATAATAATAATAATAATAATAATAATAATAATAATAATAATAATAATAATAATAATAATAATAATAATAATAATAATAATAATAATAATAATAATAATAATAATAATAATAATAATAACGATAATAATAATATAATAATAATAATAATAATAATAATAATAATAATAATAATAATAATAATAATAATAATAATAATAATAATAATATAATAATAATAATAATAATAATAATAATAATAATAATAATAATAATAATAATAATAATAATAATAATAATAATAATAATAATAATAATAATAATAATAATAATAATAATAATAATAATAATAATAATAATAATAATAATAATAATAATAATAATAATATTAATACTTTAAAGGCCTGAGATAGAATCTGCTGACACTTGTGAAATCCAGCAATCAATAGTAGAATCTGAAGAACATTTTCAAAGCTGGTGGGATGTCCCTTTCCCGAAAAAAAGGAATAAATTTGCACAAGAAAAGAGTAAAGGTCACTCTAAAGATGTTCAAGATACCGACGTAGAAGGTGTGGATCATGAGCATGCAGAGTCAGCAGATCTCGATTCAGTCATTCCTGGAAGCTCCGGAACGAGGTTAAGTGACTTGTTAAGAATGGAGAAAGAAAAGAAAGACTGTTTTATAGAGGACAAAGAAACTCTTAATATAAGACTATCACCTTATTATAATATAAATTCCCCAAGAATTTCTAGAGCCTCGAGTTCCACCAGTGACGACGAGCGTAAGGTTAGTTGTGATAAGATATCACTTTCGCTAGGATATATGATATAAGATATGAGATCAAAATATAATGCATGAGATAATATTTAAGTTTTACATGTTTTGATAAAGAATAAAAAGGAAAATCAAAATAAATAGATTTTAAATAAATGTTAATATTACATTCTCAGTGTCATTCTTAATTATTATATCAGACACTGCTCTTCTGAACTCTCCCGTCACATACCTCCTTCATTGAGAGGGACTCGTACGACAGGCCTTTCTTTACAGCCTCATCATTCATCTGTCCAACTCTTTGACTCCACACTTCATTAACAGCTATGCTCAATCTTACATGTTCTCTACTGGTACAGTATATGGAACACACTCCCTTTATCTGTTTTCCCAACTTCCTTCTTTGATTTGCACACTTTTAAACGCGTGTATTGGGATATGTTTGCCTTTAATCAACCTTGATTCTGTTATGCCCCAACTCTGGTAGAATTCGTTAGGCTGCTGGCCTTTGCCCACCAGAGGAGATAAAAATAAATATATATATTTTAAATAGATTAATGGCTTTAATATTGTAATAACCTTTTTATATTGTTGCACTGGTTATATATATATATATATATATATATATATATATATATATATATATATATATATATATATATATATATATATATATATATTATATATATATATATATATAAATTTCATTTAGGACGTCACTGGAAAGTGCTTCTTCACTGCTGAAAAAGAGGATTTTGAATCCGCAAATGGAACTTTAAATACAAACTGTTCTTCAACAGTAAAATCAGACGTTCTGTCTTCAAGCTTTGAATACGAAACTAAAGATGCACAAACGAAAAACGTCAACGAACATGACGAACACGAATGCAGAGACGATTTCTACAAAGAACAATACGAAAAGTCTGAAGAAGTTCATGCAATAAACCGCAACGCAGATTTTACGCCTTCCCAATTAAGTAAAGTTCAGGAAATTGTCAAAGAAACGAGAATGAAACTAGAAAACAGTAAGGAATTAAAGCCCAAAGAAATATTTATTCAAGAATACGATGATAAATTATCTTCGAGTAACGAGGAAAAGAAATTTGAAACAGAAGTTAAATCTGGTTATAAGACTGATGGAAAAATTGGTTGTCTCAGAACAAGAAGAGTTTCTGATTCTCAGGTATAAATAAACTGGTTTTGTTTCAATTGTTTCTTATATACCACAAACTATGTAAAAATCCTATATCACATATGCAAACACACGAAATATATATATATATATATATATATATATATATATATATATATATATATATATATATATATATATATATATATATATATATATATATATATATATATATATATTATATACTCATATAGCTTTCCTACAATCGTGGGGAGGTGTCTGTGGCAGGCCAATCCATTCCCCATCATTCACCCCTCATATATATATATATATATATATATATATATATATATATATATATATATATATATATATATATATATATATATATATATATATATATATATATATATATATATATATATATATATATATATATATCTTTTCAGATATTTTATATGGAAAATCAAGAAGGATTGCTTGATGAAACATACGGTTACCAAAATGAGACAAGCATATACGTTGATAAACATTATAAACCAGCAACAAGAACACCATCAATAAGACGTAATCAGAGTGAATCTGATGTATTATGGCTGAAAGAACACGAAGACATCGATAATTATGACAACGATCCTTCTCACGACATTTTTGTTCCTACACACAGAACAATCTTCACTGTTTCAGGAACAAATGATTCATGCGCAACTGAGGTAATTCCAACATTCCTTCCTGACGAAGATGAAAATGAAGGTGAAGATGAAGTATGCGAGGGTACTGAAAAATCTCTTGAGTATACAGATAAAGATTTATCTTGTGAAACACTGATAGAGGATATGTCTTTATCAAATGATATTAATTCTGAAAGTAGTCAGCCTTGTGAAAGTAAGTCGAAAAGAAATTATCAAAAGGAAAATGATGATTTCGACAATGAATTATCAGATACGCAAACAAAAATTTTCAATGAAAATCGTAATTTGAGTACTAGTTCTAGGTCTATAACCCCTTTTAGATCACCACCAGTATCCCCGTCATTTATAAATGCATTTTGTTCATCCTTTCATCAGAATAGTCCTCCAGTAAAATCTAAGAAAAGAGTACTCGAGGCTGCTAATGAAACTTCACCTACTGTTAAAACAATGATCGATCTTTACAACAAAAGGATTACTGAGAAACAAGAAATGTTGATCAACCCTTTTAAGCCAGGGGATCCGTACACCGAAAATAAATATTCAAATATAAATGCTACCAATAAAACTGATTCCTATGATGAAAGTGATTTAAATAAAGGAAGAGTATTAAAATCACAAAGTACCTCTATTTTGCCTACTTATTCGACAAAAAATTGTTGGAATATTCAGAGATCAATAAGCGGTACAGATGAGGTTCTTCATTCAAATAAATTTTACGACTTTGAATCAGGTTTACCAAAGAAAACATCTAGTCCTTTGAGTTTTAAAAATTCTCATGTTAATATTTATGGAAAGGACGCTATAGGAGATCTTAATGCATCAACTGAGGACAGTTTAGATACTGGTAGTGAAAATCGAGTGTCGTCTTCCTCTTTCAACGTCGAGAGCGAAAATGCCAGAACAAGATCATCTAAACTAAGAAAAGCCAGAAATGACTTTTTGTCAAGAGGTGTTGCTCCATTAACATCTATAAACCGCCTAAGAGACAACTATGACGATTTTTCCTGAAGGAATAAACAAAGACAACATTAAAAACTGTAAAAAAGTTAATAATTGTTTGTCAAATATCAATATATCCTCTTCAGCTGTAGATTCAATCAGTGAAAGCTCATGTAAAGATTCACTGAATGTTGAGTTAAGACATTTACCTGTTCTACGAAAAGAATCATTTAGAAGACAGAGCGAAAGTTGTTTGCTAGATGAATTTTCTTTAAAATCAGATGTTTTAAAGTCCGCATCCGCGAGTGGGATCGAGTATAGAAGCAATCAAATAAAAGGCAGACCACCCAAGCAACAAAGAAAATAGGAAATCCTCCTATGATCCTACTGATGATAAACGTTCTACGAAAGGAATATTCAAACTTTTCAAAAAATCTAAGTCAAGAGATCGAAAAGATTTGACAACAGTTCAGGAACTTTGCAAACAGAGTCTTGCTGCAGTTGAAATCACTTCTCCGAATAGGATTTCTGAAACCAGTAATCTAGAACAGCCAAGCACATCCTATTCACAAAACCCTGAAGCTCTGAATAAAGTGCCAGAAAGAGTTAGAGCATCGAAGACATTGCCTAGAGAAGAAGCACCAAATGAAGCTTCAGCTTCCACATCAAGATCCTGTCCATCTTCACCAGTAGCTCTAAGAAAATCAAAGACGTCGCAATGGCTATCAGTGGGGAAAAATATTTTCAAAAGTCGATCATCATCCCCAAACAAACGTCCGAGGTGACACACGTTCCTTAAAACTGCACATTACTCTGTATTAAAATGATAATTTTTAGTTTCAAAGGATAAAATCTCATATATATATATATATATATATATATATATATATATATATATATATATATATATATATATATATATATATATATATATATATATATATATATATATATATATATATATATATATATATATATATTATATATATATAGTACAAATCAGAAATGGACCAAGTTAAATATATTAGGTTTGTATCTCTACATTTAAAATTCTTATTTCAATTAATTTTTTTTTTTTATTTGTAATCATTTTGTCAAGTTCAGATTCTTGCTTTCTTTTAAGGGCAATTTATTTGCCTCTATTTTATAGAAAGGACGCATGCACTATTTTAGTAATTATTCGTTGAATTATTATTATTATTATTATTATTATTATTATTATTATTATTATTATTATTATTTTATTATTATTATTATTATTATTAATTATTTTTATTAATATTTATTACTGTTATTATTATTATTATTTTTAATTATTATTATAATTATTATTATTATTATTATTATTATTATTATTATTATTATTATTATTATTATTATTATTATTATTATTATTATTATTATTATTATTATTATTATTATTATTATTATTATTATTATTTTTATTATTAGCATTTATTATGAATATTATTATTTTAATTATTATTATTATTAATTATTATTATTATTATTATTATTATTATTATATTATTATTATTATTATTATTATTATTATTATTATTATTATTATTATTATTATTATTATTATTAATTATTATTATTATTATTATTATTATTATTATTATTATCATTATTATTGCTATTTCTATTATTAGTTTTATTGTTAGGATTATTGCATTATTTTTATCATTACCATTATTATTTAACAATAAAGAATAGTGACTTTTTTTTTTTTTTTTTAATATTATATTATTTTAATCCTTTTGAATTTTATTACATCTTTTATTTATCATCCTCGAGTCGAAGAAAATATTTTATTTTTAACTAAGTTATTAAATAAATGAAGGAATTTTACCAAGAAAATATTAAACCTAGGAGAAAATGAAATTTAAGAATTAGGATTTCAGAATTATATATATATATATATATATATATATATATATATATATATATATATATATATATATATATATATATATATATATATATATATATATATATATATATATATATATATATATATATATATATATATATATATATATATATATATATATAGTATATATATATATATATATATATATATATAAATATACATATAAATATTAAACAATTTTTTTTCCTTTTTCTTTGGAATTCAATTTTTGTTAATTAAGAGAAGAAAATGATGATGAAGAGATGTTATCGATTCTTTTCCTTTGTAAGTGTAAGGCAGTAGTAATTATAATAATAATAATAATAATAATAATAATAATAATAATAATAATAATAATAATAATAATAATAATAATAATAATATCAGTTCGAAAAATGTTTCCAAAATTTCATTAACCCTGATTGTTTTCTGCTTCATGTATAATTAGTTTTTTTTTTTAATTTTTTTTTATGATTTTAGCCAAATATGTTTTTTTAAATTTAAATTTAATAAGTAAATAAATCATTTAATAAAATTTTAAATAAAAATATAATTTGTTTAACGTATATAACTTCTTCCATCATTTAAATCTGGTTGAATAAAAAGAAATTTACAGATTTAAATGGACATGACCTTGAAACAAAAAAATAACAGACATGACCTTGAAACAAAATGAACGGACATGTCCTTGTAACATATATATAATTTTGTTTGCTTTAACATACCCAAATTTACCATAGTGAACTGAAATAAATCGGGCATACTCATAATTCCAATCGGCTTTTTCACTCTTTTAAAGAGGTTTTGATGCTGTTATTTTCAAAAAACATGTATACCAAAGAACCATATATGATGGACTTATATGAATATGAACGAAATATGAATTATGCATATGAAATGCGCGACTCTTATAAATAAACAGCAAAGCCCAATGGCTTTTCCCATCAACGTTGCTTATTTCGATCGATACTGAAATAGTAACCAAAGAGTTCTGGATTTGATTAGTTTCATTCAATACTTCTGATGTGTATCTTTTGCTCTTATGGTTATTCTGTGTTTTATCTATAACATTGTTTATAAATTTATAGCCTTAAATGCCTAAAAGGAGTACATGAAAGTATATTTTTTAATTTAAGGAGATAGGAACTAAGGTTGGTATAATTCATATATATATATATATATATATATATATATATATATATATATATATATATATATATATATATATATATATATATATAATATATATATATATATATATATATATATATATATAATTTTTTCCTTCCTTTATATGTTGTGATATCTGAGGTACATGTTTATTTGAACGTAACCCAAGAAACCCTTGTAATAAGCATTCAAATAACTGGCTATGAACTGACAGAATGAAATTTTTTATTATTTTACATACTAATTTTATCTGTTCACAAAATGAAAGAAATTGGTCCATCGTTAACAATTTTATTACTACCCATCTAATCATTCCATGATTAAAGTTCTTTGAAATAAAGAAAAATCCTTCTAGGACCTAATTAGTGATGTTCTTTCCCTCTAAAAAATGACCACTACTTGGATTCTGCAAATAAAAATAGTTGCGTAATACAGTAAAATGTTTTTAGAATTCAGAATTTTGTTACTCCTACCTCCAATTTATTGCCATATGCGAGAGGCAGTCTATCATAATTATATTTTTAGTTCAACTTACAGTGAGTATAGTTATTCTCAAAAGCAAGGCTTGTTCAAGCTTTTTAAATTGAAGGAGTTCTTGAACCAGTAAAACTATATTTCAGAGAACTTATAAATTTTTTCTCCTCTATTTAATATGCATGTAATACCTGTAAAACTTAATTTTTACAAGTCTTTTATAATTTAAGACATGATTATGCATTTTATATATATTTATATATATATATATATATATATATATATATATATATATATATATATATATATATATATATATATATATATATATATATATATATATATATATATATATATATATATATATATATATATATATATATATATATATATATATATATATATATATATATATATATATATATATATATATATATATATATATATATATATATATATATATATATATATATATATATATATATATATATATATATATATATATATATATATATATATATATATATATATATATATATATATATATATATTTCATAACCGCTTACTTGTGCAAAAAGTTCAACTTCCAAAAATGCGAAATATGAATCAGTATTTATTTATTTAGGACTTCCAATAGTCTAAAAACAAATAACAAATATATAATTGTTTCGAGATCCCTGAAACAGCTACGTCAGAGTCTAGGGGCTTCACTGGGTTCAGTTTTGTAAAACTCTGCTTTAAAAATAAATTATTTCGTTAAAAGAACATATCAGTTTTTAAATAAGGATTCAAATTAAGTCATAAATGAAAGCTACAATTGTCATTCCTCATTATAAATCTTCTCTCACATTTCAAACACAAACTAATAGTGAATTACTCTTATATAAAATTTTTTTTTATTGTAAATAGTTTGCATTCAAAAATGCAAACGGAAGCTTAGTTCAAATTTTATGTCTAAGTTGAAAAAATGTGAATTACATAGGGAGAGGAAGTAGCGCAGTACGAAGCGAGGAAAGTACCCCTCCCCCCACTGGGTTTAACAAGTGGGATGATAGGGTGGGCTAGACCATTCCGTTTCACTCTGTCGGCCTTTGGTTCGTTCCTTTTCACGTTTCATCTTCTCACAGGGTCTCTAGTGTACCCTTGACTCACATTGGAGTGCCTATGCTCCCACAACCTTCTTCTATCTTCACATGTATCCTACAAATTTACAAGCGCTTACACCTACATTACATATTAAATAAATCAAAATGGCGAAACACAAATCTGCCTCGGAGAATCCAAGAGGAGCGGATTCCAAATATAGCCCCTCATCCACTCCTCCCCCATCACCACTTGGGAGTTCGTGGCCTCATGTTATGGGGTTGGTGCCACGAAGACCTTGTTGCCGACTTGCCCTGATGCACGGTCTTCCTTTTTTTTAAAATTTCTGCAACATTCGCAGTCATTTGTCTAATCTTCACTTTGTCGAGCACAAAGCTTTGATTTCCAAACTTCCCTCTTTCGGAATCTATTTTTCTCTCTTATTTCCTTTCTGGTCGTTCTATACCAGCTGTTGTAGACTGTCACCGTTCATCCTATAAGTCTATTAATAGTGGTGTTCCTCAAGGATCTGTCCTATCTCCAACACTTTTTCTGCTTTTCATTAATGATATTCTCTCTATTACTTCATCTCCTGTCCACTCCTATGCCGATGACTCCACCCTTCATTACTATTTTCAGTTTGAAAGGCGTCCCTCCCAACAACAGTTAATAGACTAGAAGCCTTGGAACAACTAACCTCTGATCTATCTCGCATTTCAAATTTGAGCAGAGAAAACATGGTCGTTTTCAATGCTTCAGAAACTTAATTCCATCCATCTCCTACTCGACAAATCTTTATTTCCTACTTCACAAAAATGGTTCTCCCATCTCTTCTTTTGATAATATAAACATCCTTGGTCTAAACATCATACAATCCATATATAATAATAAGATCATCCATTAACTCAAGACACTTCCTTCATATCTATCCCATCTCTCGATTCCTGGGTTACTTAGGGTCACTTCAAGAATTTGGTGTGAGACTTTTCTGCTTTATCAGCTCGCTGCCTTGTCAATATTCATATGGTAAATGAACTCACTATCTACAACTATCCTTTCTGAACATATACAGTACTGTGGCTATTCACACCCGTAGGTGTTTAGTGGGTAGTCTGACTCTGCACATCTCCTGTTTCAGTAGCGATCTGTGTTTTTCACCCCCGCCTGTTCTGGCTACCGAGTGTGTGCGATTCGAAAAGCTCCATAATAAGGACTTAAGGTAAACTGTTCTCGTTGCTTTCTCCTAAACTCTCGATTTATACTGAGCTCATTTATCCTTCGACTAATCAGTGTACTCGAGTTGGGCTCGTTGTCTTCCACTTCTATCTCATACTCCTCCTTGAAAAGGTGGGTAGAGCTCATCAGAGCATACCAATTTCGCTCTATGGAAATCACTATCACTCTACCCCTACTTAATATCTCCCATACACTTATCATCTTCCATTCTTTCTTTTCTAGTCCAAGGCGGGTCGACTGTCTGCTCTATATTCACGTCTGCACGATGATCATTAAGCAACTCCAGCTGTTGTGCTTACTCTACTTCCTCTTGCCTCCACCATTATTCTCTCTCAATGTGGAACACTGCTTTTTCTCGACACCATTTACTTGTTCCTCTCAATTCTAAATACTTCATATCTTCTTTTCAAAGGCAGCCAACTAATCTCTGATCACACTGAATCTATCTTTCATCTCTCAGGTTGTATGCAACTGCTCTTTACTGTAGTTTTTTTTTTTATATATTCTCTTTACATTTTTTACATATCTATCTTATTAATCGCTTTAATGCTCATCTTACCACGTTATTCTACTCAGTTTATATAATGTCTGTCTTGATACACTACTAACCCCTCGCGCCTCTTACAATTGTAACCTTTAATTTACGCATAGTATATCTGTGCTCGACTTTATAGCGCCGTGGTGGTAATGTGGAGCGTAGTTCTGAACCTTATAATAAATATTAAACATAGAAAAACAATATGCACCGGCTCATGTTTCTGGGATATCCATTACAGACCCATTATACAAATACAGACGGCAGATGACTCCCCGGATATCTGGTCTCTACGTATTCTTGATGAGTGTTAGGACAAATTGGATATAGGTGACGTCCGACTTATTTGACCAGCGCGACGCTTAAGAGTAGTAGAAACTAAATAGTAAAAGCTCATATATTAGTATACCTAATATTTCACCTTGATCGTGATTTGTACTGAGTAGTCGTGCGAAATTATACTAATGTATACCATATGAGGAATAAATATTATTTATATAGAATGTCTCCAGAAATGTGATTAATATTTTAGTCACAATTTTGAGCTCTATAATATACTTAATGAAATATTTGACTGGGATAAGGAGTTTAATTGTCAAAATTATTTCATCATCAATCTAATTGGGATATACTTTACTAAGTCAAAATTATTTGATATAACTATATCAGCTGTTAGTATTGTTTAACAGATAACCCTATTAGTGTAGATCAAAGGAAAATACATAGTTATATTAATATAGAAGAATAAAAAATGAAGATAAATCATTGAGATAACCAACAAGCTTAATGTATAGTGTTTTAAAATTAATTTACTAATGAGTTAGTTTTGGAGACTAGAATGACTATTATTTTTTGAATAACGATTACATAAGAGTAATAATATTGTAATAATAATATACTTTAACCTGTCAATAAGATAAAAGCAAGTAAAAGTAGCCAGAAATTCCATATTTTGCAAGGAATACTATAGTTAATATATATAGACTACTGAAAATAGATTTATTTTAGTACTTCTATATTTAATAAAATTTAAGGAATAATAATATAAGAAAATGGAGTATATACCTAATTAAAATTTATGATGAAAATTATTAAGTAAAGTTATTCGGATATAAGGAATTGTTAATTAATATTTATCAATGCTTATATTTTACTAGTTCATATGTTTATCATATGAGGAAGTAATTATCTAAAATATAAATAGTATTATATATATAACTAATATAGCTATCTTAAGCAAGTGAGATTTACCAGTGCTGGGCACTCATATACGGTATATAAATAATGTAGATTAATATATACTCTAACGTGCATTATGAATAGCTACACCTAGCGTATTCGATCCCACTTCGTGATCCAATAGGTTAATATATACTACTAAGAAAAGTTCCTCACCTCTAATAGGGCAATGCCCGTGATGATGTGCAACATTTTTAAAAAAAAAAAAAAAAAAAAAAAAAAAAAAGATTAATACAGTTATATATATATAGATGTACAATCATTGGAAATAGATGATTAAATTGAAATTAAATCTATTATACTAAGATAACTATTGAACCCAATTAACACAGTGTTAGGTTAACCGAATGTGTTATTATATTATAGTGATATTATAATTGCAAATGGATATATAATTTGTATATACTGTATAATATGAAATACAAGCTAATGAGATTATATGCGTGTGGCCTATGAGCAGTAAACTCTGAGTCAGTGTAGCTGTAGTGATGCGATAAATGTGTCACTATTTTACTTGTACTGCATGGGTCGGTCACAGTGTCTAAATTAACGTGTACACTTGTCAGTTTCACTTTAAAGAAGATCTAGAGTAACCTAATGTTAGGTACCGAGTTTGTATCATACATTCTTCAATGGCTGATATGAGAAAAGAGTTTTCAGATAAATAAGTTACTGCATAGTCAAGTATATACTGAGAAACTCATACGAAGTACCAGTTTATTGTTTATATACATATTTTGAACATTAATACTTCCAGCTATAGGTTATATAAAAAGATGTTATTAATTTCATGTCTAAGCACCAACCTTCATAAATTTTGGAATTTATTACTGAATGTATAGACGGGGGTGATTCCAGTTGATGTTATATTAATATATGATAACTTTTATTGACACATAGAGTATATTTGATTAAATTATAGTACACCTAACTATATATATTATATATATATATTACTATATATATATATATATATAGTATATAAGCTGAAGCAAAATGTTATTTCACATCTGTGTATAATAAGTATGTAGTGCGTGAAAGTAGCTTGGTCTTGAAGTTATCTGAGTCTTAAGGTGATCAGACGAGTAGGTTGTGTAAAGAACTATAATAATAAGGCAGTGTAGTACTAACTGAATTTAAAATAAGTTTATAGGGAATAACTATGTAATAAAGAAGTGGGATTCCAACAGTATGGTTATTTCTAGTGCTGGGACCACTTATATAGTATATCCTCTAAATTATATATAAATTAATAATTTATACACAAAGTGTTCTTAAAATTTAGTAAAGTGTGCTATAAAATGTTGCAATAATTAGTATACCTAAGTTATAGGTCACTACTCTGTAAGTAGAAATATAATTGATTGAATTAGTTAATCTAAATAAATAGACCTTCAAGGTTGAATATAATCATAGTATATATAACTATCCTTGGATGTAGGCAAATTAATATGTATGAGCTAAAATTAAAATTATTATATTAGTGTAAAAAATGTAAAGGTCTTCATGTAGGTTACTCAAATGGAAGATTTAATTTAATTGATTATGATATTGTTGAATTTGATCTTTAGATAGATACTTAGTATATATGTACCAAGAAAAAATTTTGTATGTATATTAGCGTATATCTGTACATAGATGGTAGTGAATCAGATATAGTTTGGAAATGTAAGGACTTCTCTATTTTTCCTCCTCTACCTATGTATATATATATACTTAGTAATTATAATATATATTTTATATATTACAACCGAAAATGGCTTTCGATTCACACTCGGAGATTTTTATCCATGATAACTGTAGGAACAAAGTAACTAGGAGGAGATACATAAATTTGTCTCTCCAAATATTGCAGAAGAACTAGATAATACCCTTACAGAGTTCAATGCTCTCGCCGAATATAACATCACGGGGTTACCACCCCTTTACCAGAACTTTAATCTCAAACATCTCGACTATGAATATCGTAGTATTAGACACCCACAAAATCTCTTGTTATCCACTTTGTTATAACAAGCCTCTTACTAAGCCTCAAAACTCCAACATATTCTAACCGATTTCACTCAATCAACAAACGTGTTTAGCATGTAATTATTATCTTATTAATAAATGCTATTTGTGCGATAATAGGTTGTAGATAAGAATAACCTACATGAAGAACCTTTCATTTTTTACTATTAAGAGATATTAGAAGAAAGTATATTTTAATTTGGGGTCTATATGGTAATGGAATAGTTTTCATTCTTTTCATCTGTTAGTCTGTGATTTTTTCCCGTAACTATATATCCTCCTACCAACATCCATAGTATTTTTCTAGACTTATGCTTTAATTCTGTGCTTTATTGAATAAACGCTATCTCAGAGCCATATGCCAACTGATAAGGAGAACTCTCATTAACTATATCCATTCAATCATATTTCCTGTATAGTAGGTGATACTAGCAGGCTTAGACCTCCAATTTCATCATGAGCTCTAGACATTCTATAATAACAACTACTTACATTTACACATGACTGTTATGTGTGTTGTATATCAAGTCTTCCTAAAACTACGATCAATACTACTCGCTTAAATGCGTGCCGAGTAGATATTGCAATACCCAGAGCAACATATCGGAATTTTGCGGGTACGCCCCACTACTATACATAGAATCTTTCCTATAAAAATCTTTTTATTTTAATAATTCCCGTTAATTGCACACGATCTAGCCTTAGTCTAATTAATTTATATGCGTTCATCTCTCTGATCCAACGGGTGCCAGCACCTAAAATCATGCATCTCTCTATAGACCTGTAGCCAAATATAGACTTCTCGGCGACTCTTCTGATAGCCCTAAATCTCTTGTGAGATCATTGAACTGTACATTTGCGCTAAAATGAGCTTTTTGTTCATTGAGAAACCACGTCATAGGAGCCTTGTGATAGAGATTGTGAAATGCTTCGGAATTGTACGTGCAATTGCTCTACTCTACAATCATTCACCATTTAATACATTTATTTTCAAAGCTTCGAGTGATCCGTACTGGAACTGTAAATTAAAATACATCTCATGGTCAGAATATGTTGATTTACCTACCGCCTAGATCAGTATATATAACACTCTGTTAAGGTAATTATCATACCATTAGAATTCAGTAGCTGAGATGGTTTGGTGTTCTCTGAGCATGGAATCACTATCTACTCTTCACAACAAAACCATGCATTCGAAGTCTAATTGTCTTAAATTTGGAGAGGCATATGCGATTATTCAACCTTAACATCTGCTCGTGGTGTGTTTTGCGTAATTTATTTGACTTATTCATAAGTAAACATTTTTCCTGAAAATCTTTTTCATCTAGCCACTGATATGTTTAGCATGAGAGTGTGTTGCGCTTATCCGATGCGCCAAAAGTTTAGCACATCTGCTTGTTAAATGCATTACCTTCTTTCCTTCCTTATCCACACTAGTTGTACAGACTATCAATCTAGCGCTAATTGTATCCTCTTCAAGTGTGCTTCCCTGCCTTCCACATCGTCTTCTAGCTCATTCTTCACAGAGCTTAAATCAGCACTGATCTAAAAAAGTCGACAGTTACAGCATGCCTTGCAATGTATCACCAATCATGACTCCCTGAATACGAAGTCGTTCCTGATTAGTAAGCTCGCCGACATTAAATTTATTAAGTAGCTTATATACAAAATATGGGTTCTTCTGTGTTATCAATATAATCTATGCTCTATATCAACATTGATGTTTCAATATTAGCTATCAGCATCTAATGATTTTTAAGTGTTTATATTTTTATTATATTAATATATATATTAATTTTTATTGCTTATATACTATAGACTTATCATGCTATTTCCATTTACGGGCATATTATGCCCTATTCAAGAGTATGATGATGAAATTTCTTCATGACCTAGTTAATGTGACTGAATACTTCTGTTCCACAGAGGATCCCGAAGTGGATCGAACCGGCGCCCTCAAGCACGTGAGTCAATCACTTTTACCGTATGAGCCACGGTAAACGCTAGAGCTATTAGTATCTAAACTGTTATTGAATCTTTCCTCAGTAAACACTGACGTAAAATAAGCATTGAAAATATTAATCAATTCCTTATCCGAACTTACTAAATTTTCATCAATTTTAATTAGGCCAATTTTCTTATTCTTACTCTTAAATTTATAGAAGCTAAAAAACTTTTTCAGGTCTTATTACTATTCCTTGCAAAATTGATTTCTGCTACTTTCTTTGCTTTTCTTATTGACAGGTTAAGTTCATTCCCAATTCTCTTGTAATGTTCAAAAGCTTCCTCCCTAATACTACCTTTGAATATTTTAAAACAACTATGCTTTTCATTGATTTTCTCTTTTTTATCTCTCTATTAAATTAACTAGGTTTTTCCTTTGATACCCTAATAGGGTTATCTTTAAAACATACAGACTGAATGTTAGTCAATATTTGCTTGAAGTATTCCCACATGATGAAACAATTTTGACAATTAAACTCCTTATCCCAGTCAATTTCATTAAGCATTGCTCAAAATTGGCTAAAATGACCATTTCTGACATCTAATAATTTTTTCCTTATTGACTTGTAATTTGGACCCAGACATCACGTTCAAGTTAAATCTAATTATATAATGGCTACTAGTCCTCTACTCTGTACTCTGTCATCATTTGTTAATATTAAATCTAACAGTTCTGCATGCCTTGTGGGTTCTTGAACCACCCTTTTTTTTTGTTTTTTTCCACATCACCACCACTCATGGGCAAAGCTCTATTCAAGAAGGGGGTGTTAGAAGAAGAAAAATAAAATGAAAGTAAAAAAAAAAAATAAATAAAAAAAAAAAAAAAACCTACAGTTCTCACCTAAATCAAATTTCTTACGTGAGCGTAGATGTGGGCTTTGAAGAAATTGAGATTAAATTCGGCAGGAAACGCAGAAGGTGGGAAAGAGTTCCACAAAAGAAAGGTGGCAGGGATGGAGGAGGCACAACAGCTGGAGTTGCTTATGTCTATGCAAAATTGATTCGCAGACAGTGCACCCCTTGTGCTACGAGGATGTTGTAAAGGTGGAGGTATATGGGTGGATAGTTTCCTCGAGCATTTGTAGCTGTAGTACCTATGGAAAAGAGACAAGGCACCAATGTCACGTCACAAAGATAAAGAGTCAAATGAATTAGAAAGAGCTGAACAGTTTATAAGTCTTTTAGCCTTTGACTCAAACCTTATCCAAAAGACGGGTGAAACCACAGTCACCACAGATGAGAGCAGTACTCCATACAAGGGTGGATGAGCCCCTTGTATAATTGGAGTAACAGAGGAAGAAAATTTTTTCCGCAGTCTAAACAGAACTCCCAACTTCTTTGAAGTGACCCTAGTAACCATTGTGATATGAGGTTTCGAAGACATTTTCTTGTTTATGTGTAAGCCAAGGATGTTTATATTATCAACAGGAGAGATGGGAGAACCATTGAAAGAAATAGAAAAGTTAGTGCCTTTGAGAGGGAGATTTCTAGAAGTTGAGTTTTTAATAGTTGAATTATTACAAGGTTGAGACGACTCCACTGGGAAATTCTATCCAGATCTACAAGAATGGAATCAGAAAGATGTAGACGAGAAGCAACTCTAGATGCAAAGGAGGAAGCAGATTTGAAATGAGAAGAAGAATGGAGGGTTGAGTCATCGGCATATGAATGGATAGGGTTAGATGAACAGCTGAGATCATTAATGAAAAGTAAGAATAGAGTAGGAGATAAGACAGAACCCTGTGGAACACCACTATTGACAGGAAAGGAAGAAGGAGTCGCTTCATCAACTACAGTCAAAATGGAACAATTAGAAACAAAGCTAGACATATGTAAGCAAAGAGAAGGAGGAAATCCATACCCTGTCAAATGCCTTAAATTTGTCAAGCACCACCAAATGTCTTCCCAAGGTCCCTAAGGGCAGGAAACCATAAATCTGTGAGATAGGAAGGTATATATATCACCAATAGACCTCGAACATGAGATTCTAGATGATCCAAAAAGTGAGAGTTGAGAAGGGTTTCAAAGATAATTATTAGTTCATTTAATTGTGGCAGCTGCTTAATTGGGCCAAAATGAATTAGTCCCTATGTGTCTCAATTAAATGGAATTGACTATATATATTATATATATATATATGGAACCATGGTCCCTTTTTATAATCTCTTATGCTATCAGTAATTTGACACGCCTATCTATATAGTATATATTAATATCGTCACGCTTGTAACATATCTATATATAAGTTGACGTTCGTTATATATTATTGAACGAAAAACTGTTAATAGTCAAACGTATTTTTTGACCCTGGCCCCGGCCCCGTAAAAATCACGGAAAACCGGGGTTAAAATGGGAAATTATACTTGAGGGGACAATACAATTTCAAATTTTTTTTTTTTTAATTTTCAGCCGATTCTCTTGAAATTTTCAGTGTATATAGCTTTTCTCTTTTTCTAGTGTTTTCCTGAGTCTATAACTATTAAAATTTTTTTTTTTTTTTTTTTTGAAATTTGACCCTTTTCAAATGAATGGCGAGGCCAAACCACTTTTCGGAATGACCTGAAATTTGTTCTGTATATTTAGAATTCTATTGGCAACAAAAACTTGTAACAGACTTTTGTTCCTAGAGTTACAGGAAAAATGTTATAAGCCAAAAACTTAACAACTATTAAAAAAAAAAAAAAAAAATCCACCTTTTTGGACAAAAAAAAAAAAAAAAGAAAAAAAAAAAAAATACAACTATAACATTTTTTGGTGGGTGTATAGAGGAGGGATGGGGATACAAATTCCTCTCTATACTTTATTCAATGCGATTCGTTGGTTTAGAGATATAGCATTGAAGACAGTCAATTTTTTGACCAAATTTCATAAATTCCCAAAGTTTTTTAGGCTATATCTCTCTTCAAACAAATAGCATTTAATAATATATATATATATATATATATATATATATATATATATATATATATATATATATATATATATATATATATATATATTTATTTATCTCCTCTGGTGAGCAAAGGCCGGAGGCCCACCAAATTCCACCAGAATTGGGGAACATTATGAATCTGGTCGCTAATGGCTGACTTGACCCGACACACGGCAATTGAAAATGTGCAAGTCAAAAGAAGTTGGGAAAATAGATAAAGGGAGTGTGTTCCAGACTTTACCAGTAGAGTACATGTAAGAGTGAGCACAGCGGTTAAGTCTGGGGTCAGAGAGTTGGACAGAGAAAAGATGAGACTGTGTAGAAAGTCGTGTAGCACGAGGTTTTCTCAATGGAGGAGGTATGTGACGAGAGTGTTCAGAAGAGCAGCATCCGTTGTAATAGCGATAGTATAGAGAAAGTGACGCAACAATTCGACGGGAAGAAAGAGATTGGAGAGAGTAAGTAAGAGCAAAAGAGTTTATAAGATGAAAGGCCCAAGACTCCACCTTTTCGAGAAGAGCTGTATTTGTGGAACCACCCCAGATGTGCGAGGCGTACTCCATACAGGGGCGAACAACACCCCAATACAGAGCAAGCAACTGGGGTGGCGTAAAAAAAACCACGAAGGCGCCTCAGAACACCCAACCTCTTAAAAGCTTGTTTAGTGAGAGAAATAATGTGATCTTTCCAAGAAAGATCACGAGAAAAAGAAACACTGAGAATTCTGAGGACAGATGAAGGTTTGAGTTGAGTGTTTTCGAAGAAGATATCATAGTTGTGTGGAAGATTGTGTCTAGTAGAAAGATGGAGTAATTGAGTTTTTGAGGCATTGAAAGCGATTATGCTTTCTCTCTCCCACTTTGAAATACGCGAAAGATCAGAGGTCAGTTGCTCCAAGGCCATCCTTCTTGAATCTATCAACTGTTGTTGGGAGGGACGTCTTTCAAATTGAAAGGAGTATTGAAGGGTGGAGTCATCAGCATAGGAGTGTATAGGAGACGAAGTAATAGACAGAAGATCATTATTAAAAATTAGAAAAAGAGTTTGAGATAGAACAGATCCTTGAGGAACACTACTATTAATAGATTTATAGGAAGAACGGTGGCCGTCTACAATAGCTGACAAAGAACAACCAGAAAGGAAATTAGAGAAAAGGTTACAGAGAGAAGAGTAGATTCCGAAAGAAGGGAAGTTTGGAAATCAAATCTTTGTGCCAGACTCTATCGAAGGATTCGATATGTCTTGCGCCACAACGAAAGATTCACCGAAACCCCTAAGAGCGGAGGACCAAGAGTCAGAAAGTAGGGAAAGAAGATCACCAGTAGAACGTTCTTTGCGAAAGCCATACTGGCGATCAGAGATAAGATTAGAAGAATTAAGGTGTTTCCAAATTTTCCTGTTAAGGAATTTTTTTTGAGAAAATCCATATAATCATTAATTTAAGGGAATTTTGGCTATTCTACGCCTTTCTTATAATTAAAAAACCTCAATTAAATTTATATCTAATTTTTTTTAAAGTAAAATTTCAGTGCTTTTGACCTCTTTACAATTTTTAGGCAACCCCGGCCCTGGTCAGTCCCTATATATATATATATATATATATATATATATATATATATATATATATATATATATATATATATATATATATATATATATATATATATATATATATATATAAAAAAGTCAATTCCATTTAATTGGAACACATAGGGGCTAATTCACTTTGGCACAATTAAGCAGCTGCCCCAATTAAATGAACTAATAATTAATTCTAAAATAACATATATAATACTGGGTAAATAAGTAGGTACCTATTTTAATACTTTATTAAACCAAAATCAAACATTATCCGCACTACCATTTTGGCTATGAGCTTTTTCTTAATTTTATTTTTGTGTCTTGCTTTCCATCAAGACAATCAACAATCAATTGCTTTAAAATTGTTATGGCCAAGCTTTTTAACGGATCGCTGATATTCACACCCCATCTGGTAACTATAGAAAACCACTGATCTAATTCTTCTAAAAATTCTAAGTTTCAAAAAGATCTGTGGATTGAAAATAAGAGCTAATATATCTAATTTAAAAAGCCATTTGCAAAGGCAACATCCTGAAATCTTTAAAATAGTAGAAGAAGAAAACCAAAGTAAAGATACACAAGTTACCCAAAACTCTTCTGTATTCAATCTTCTATTTCAAGATTTGTAACAAGTCAAAAGGTGACAATATCAATGACAGCTGAAAAATTTAAAACATATCCAAAAAATGGTTGTAAATGAAGAAATACCCTAAAAATTCTAATCCACTCCAGCATTTACTGGGTTAAATGGAGAATTAGCCAAAAAGTTAAGAATTTCAATAGAAGGCATGATGTCAAAAAAATGGATCTAATTGGAGTGCCCTTTCAATTTGCTGTCTAATTTTTGGGATGGATAATTCGGTTAGTATTTGAGCTGGCAAGGTGAAATTTGCAATGCATTATGACATCAGCTTCTCAAAGCCTTTCATTCAGTAGCTTCATCATACTAAATTATGAGGGAAATTGCTTGTGAAAAAATGTTTCAGTTACATTGTCACCAAATTGTGGAGAATATATTGCATTATAACTTTTAATTGTTAAACTATGTTATTCCACACAAAATAATGAGCTTAAGCAAAGTTTTATCATTGTAGTTATATTGTTATAAACAACGTAACAAACTTGGCTATTTTTTATTTATTTTCCAGGCAACAGAGGTGGTATTTAAAAAAGTAGCTCTACAGCACCAACTAAACTAATTATGAGGTTGAAACTTTGCAGGTTTCCATGTATATCCTGTAAAAATTTCATCAAAATTGAAAAGTCGAGCAGGAATCCTTAGGTTATTTGACATAGAATGAGTCTTTTAATTAATTTATCTATATATATAATATATATATATATATATATATATATATATATATATATATATATATATATATATATATATATATATATATATATATATATATATATATATAATAAAAAGTTATAATTAGTTTTAACATGAGTCACACCTTACCTGACAAGACTGGTGAAGTTGCTTTAAAATGCGCGAAAGACGAGTGAAATCCTCCCTGTCATAGTACAACTTGCCTAATTTAGTGTTTGTCTTAAACCAGAGTCTGTCATTCTTGGCATCTTTCAATGCCTCTAATGTAGTTTCATAAAAATCTTGCAACAACTCCATCTAATAAGAATAATAATAATAATAATAATAATAATAATAATAATAATAATAATAATGAAAAACTAAAACAAAAAAAATTTCAAGCTTTGAAATATACTTACATTTTTTGATGTTGATATGTAATCTAAAATAGAATTTATAGACTTCTCACTGTAATTTCTTGTCACTGCTGATTTTATATAAGTTAGAAGTTGTTTATACCTTGTCATCATCTCTTCATAGTTACCCTTAATAATAATAATAATATAGGCAGGATTTTATTATTAATTTTATATTTAGGATTTTATTATATCTTTTGAGAATGTTATTATTCATTGTATAGTTTATACTTTTAAATAATTTCAAATAATAACTCGGTCTCGTTTCCAATTTCTTTAATAATTACAGTAAATCTGCAAGTCCTTAACTTAAAAGGTAATAATATTGCATGTGGTTTATTTATTATATATTTATTAATTGTTTTTATAGGTTCGTATTGCATGTGTGAGAGGGAGAGAAAATGAAAGGCTGAAAGGTCTTATCGTTGTTGACTGGAACAGTCTGGAAAGGCCTGTTTGGTTTCTGCCTGTGTTTATCTTTTTCTGTTCTTATGTAAAAGATGCAAGTATGTATATAAAACAACTGTGAAATAGAGTGACCCGATAGACTTACTCTATACATTGACTGTTCTACATACGGTATCCACAATAGTTAAGAAATAGAAGGTAATTAGTTAAAACTATTGTAATTTCACTGAAGATAACATGTGCATACCATTTTAAAATTGATTTTAATCATCTGCTTCAAAGCCTTAAAACCCCATTCTCCTTTGTCTCCTGCTTCAAGATCTAAAACTCGCTGAAAAGAAGCCAAAGCAGTTTTAGGAGCTTCTTCTTTCAATGCTTTACTGTTATAGTATTGGTTTTCAAGATCTACATCAGGTTCACTGTTGCTATCTTCTGAATACTCCTGAAGACAGA
>SEYY01019854.1:2500-33010 GCA_009176605.1 Armadillidium nasatum
AAATCCGTGTCAATAATTTAATTTTAATTAGAATATAATTTCTTTTAGACTTAATTAGGTTCAAAATACTTATATACCTAATATATATATACCGTGGCTCATACGGTAAAGTGATTGACTCACGTGCTTGAGGGCGCCGGTTCGATCCCACTACGGGATCCTAGGTATATGCTACCTAGAAAAGTTCCTCTCCTCGAATAGGGCAATGCCCGTGAGATGTGAACTTTTAAATAAAAAAAAAAATAATTCAGTCGCATATAATAAACAACGATCAACAAAGGGTTACTGAGATATGACCACTCAAAAAATCTCAAAGGGGAACCCTACAATGGAAAAACCACAACTTTTTGGGGAAAATTTTTTTATTCTGATTCCAAATCTGTATGTAGTTTTTTTATTATACCGAATTGTTCCTGAGAGAAAGACTTTTCAAATGACACCTCTCAGCGATCTTGAAAATGTCGGCAAATCGCTCTAGAAGGAAACTCACTTTTTTTTTAATTTTTAAAATTTATTGCCACAGTTTTATAGAAAATATTACGCAGAGCCCAGATATGTAATTAGTTTTCCATAATTCTAAATGGTTACTGAGATATGACCACTCAAAAAATCTAAAGCGGGACCATTCAGAGGAAGGACACTAACTTTTAGGGGTAAAAAAAATTTTTTTTATCATTTCTTTAGTAAAATATATGCTGATTTTAAATCTGTATTTATTTTTCCCTAATTCCAAGCAGTTCCTGAGAAAAAGACTTTTCAAGTGACACATGTCGAATGATCTTGAGTTTGGCGATATACGGCAACTTCAAAAAAAAAAATTTTTCAATAATTTAAAAAAAAAAAATTTTTTTTGTATATTTTTATAGGAAGTAATAAGCAGATTCCAAAAATGTAATTAGTTTTTTATAACTCCAAATGGTTACTGAGATATGACCACTCAAACATGGAATGTACTATATAAACATTATGAGTCTTAAGCTTATGCGATTTTCTCGAAATAGCACTTTTCAGAGAAAAAAAATTCCCCCCCCCCCAAAAAAAAAAAAAAAAAAAAATGGCGTCAACGATCATTTTAAAACTTTTTTTTTATTGAATTAGAGACAGTTAGAGGAAAATAAATGCGTTTATCTGATCAAAAAAAAAAATTGCGTCTCTCAAGTCCCGACTGTTGCAAAACAGTTAGATCTCTTTTCCGTCGACCCTATATAGACTAGAGTAGGTGAAACCAACTTTATCAGCATTAACCCCGTACATTCTCTCACAAACACAGATGTACCTTTAGAATTTAACGTACCAGGAACTTCAGACCAATACCTTGACCCATCGAATGTATTTTTATATTGAAAAGTAAAGTAAGTAAACGCTGATGTTGGTTCAGACCTTTCGTGTCCCGATTATCATCTTGTGCATACCAAAGCAAACTTCCTATACACGTGCTTTAGTCAGATTGAAGTATTTTTAAATGAAACATCTTTAGGAGCAACAGCTGCAAGTTATCCTTACAGGAGTTATATTGAAAACATTAAATTACTCAGACGACGCGAAGCAATCTCATTTACAATCGTGTGGGTTTTACAGTTTCAAAGACATTGAAAAACATCAGAGTAGGTGTGTTAAATACCGAAATAATACATATGAATATTATGGAAGAATAAATGGGGATATATTCTCACAAGAAAGACTTACACTACCTTCTGTAGATACACGTGTACGGTTCGTAAGAACAACCTCTTCATTTGCGCTTAGTGTATTAAGAACTGCTAGTGCTACAACTGAGGAACCAAAATTATATGTTAGAAAAGAAAAATTATCTCCACAGAAACATTTAGAGATTGAGAAATCTCTTCTTAAAACTATCGCAAAATATCGTATAAGAAGAATTGAGACTAAAAATTTAAAATTCACACAAGGATTATCAAATATTAATATTTCGAATAGTTAATAGTAATCTTCCACAGAAAGTAATAATTGGAATTGCAGAGCATGTTGCGTACTAGGGAAGTTATAAAAAATCTCCATTCAGATTTACACATTTTGGACTTAGAGCCATCAGTTTACATGTAAACGGTCAACCATACAGACGAAATTATGAGATGTTATGCAATGGGATGCATTCATTATGTTCACGACCTTTTTACGATTTAATTTCGAATACTGTAACTTGTGGTGATAACGAGACAGGCATTGATTTTAATTTGTATGTTGAAAATTAACTTGTATGCTTATGATCTTACCCTTGATGTTTCAGCGTGTAATGCTTATAATCTCAACATTGTAAGAAAATGAACACTGGAACTAAGTTTAACTTTTGACAAAGAATTGGACTCTCCTATATCAGTCTTGGTATATATGGAACATTCTCAACTCATCGAAATTGACCGAGCAAGTAATATAATCCTGAATTATTAAAGATGAATGAAGAAGATATTGTAAACGTTTTTAAAAATGAAAAAAAAAACTTTTTAGACGTGTTTGCCTGTGATAAACTCGTCTCTGTGAAATTTGAAATAGATTCAGGGCTTATCTTCAATACATCGCCCCGAATTGTTAGCGATAGACATTGGATCTCCTTTTATAAAAAATAAAAATAATGGTGTTTATTTTCTGGATTCATTAAATTTGGAATTTATGTTAATTAAGAAATCATTATATAACTTGCTTTTTTAAATATAATAATATTCATCAAGTAAAGACATTGTCTTTTCCTTTTCAACCGCCTAACTCTAGCTTGTGAGGATTATATTGTATTTATTTTATAAAATGTTTTTATAAAATGAATCTTTTAATAAGATTATAAATATTATTTTTTTTAAATATTAACAATTTTATGTGAATGATTGCATTGTGAGTAATTACGTAATAAAGGAAATAAAATTAAAGATACGAGTTTCCTTTCCCTCCTATTAATTCTTGAAATTTCACGTTTTATTTACGCTGAACGTGGATGTTTGTACGTATACACGAGAATGAACATGTGTGTGTATTTGTATATATATATATATATATATATATATATATATATATATATATATATATATATATATATATATATATATATATATATATATATATATATATATATATAAATATTGGATTATCCGATTAATTATCGATTATCCTATTTATCGGATTAAAAATACCTCACGAATGAGCAGGTAAAGGGGGGCTACGTCCCCTTTTCTTATCAGGGGGCTCTTCCCACTTTTTCCCCTCACTTGGCACTGGCATCTGTCAAAATTGTCCCCTACTCTCTCTCTCTCTCTCTCTCTCTCTCTCTCTCTCTCTCTCTCTCTCTCTCTCTCTCTCTCTCTCTCTCTCTCTCTCTCTCTATCTATCTATCTCTCTCTCTCTCTCTCTCTCTCTCTCTCTCTCTCTCTCTCTCTCTCTCTCTCTCTCTCTCTCTCTCTCTCTCTCTCTCTCTCTCTCTCTCTCTCTCTATATATTATATATATATATATATATATATATATATATATATATATATATATATATATATATATATATATATATATATATATATATATATATATATATATATATATATATA
Source organism: Armadillidium nasatum (assembly GCA_009176605.1). Classification (NCBI taxonomy): domain Eukaryota; kingdom Metazoa; phylum Arthropoda; class Malacostraca; order Isopoda; family Armadillidiidae; genus Armadillidium; species Armadillidium nasatum. The sequence continues at coordinate 6,048 of SEYY01019854.1, forward strand.
TATATATATATATATATATATATATATATATATATATATATATATATATATATATATATATATATATATATATATATATATATATATATATATATATTATATATATATATATATATATATATATATATATTTTATATTATATGTTTTTTTATATATGTCTGTCTACTTTTTTCGCAACTGATACTTTATGTTTACCAGACGTACAATGTTTTCAGTTATGGAAAGTTATTTTCTTTTCTGGTGCCATACTTTCCTTTACCTATTTGGTTTTGAATTATTCAATTAGTCATCGTCAAAAGTGTTTAAATGTGTATGCGCTTGTTATTTTCATGCTTTGTTTTCCGAGTTTTTTTTCAATTCGATCATTTTTCGCACAGGTTCATTATGTCAAAGAAAAGAAAGAATAGTGATGATTAGATTAAATATGGATTTTCCGTAATTGATAAAAACGGAATTAAATTACTGCAATGTGATGTGTGTCATCTGTTTTTAGAAATAATGCCATTAGGCCTGTTTGTTTACAGAGACAATTTACGACAAATCCCTAAGGGGTGAAAGACAAGCTGAAAGAATTTTTGTTGCAAAATGTAGTGTATTAAAAAGCATGAAACTTCATTCTTTTTATGAAGAAACAGCAAAGGTTTTGGAAGCTTCATAGGAATTGGCCATCCTCATAGTGAAAGCAGAGAAAGCACACACAAACGGCGAAACTCTGGTGAAACCGTTCATGATGACTGATGCTAAAATTGTGCTCAGTGATGAGTGCTAGCAAATGTCGAAAATTCCCATTTCTTATAATACAGTGAAGAGTCTGCTTAAAGATCTTGACAACAACATAAAGTCACAGGTTATCAGTAAAGTAAAATCTTCGCCATTTTTTCTCTTCTTTGTGATAAAACAACTGATTTGTTCAAGTGCTGTCAGTTAATAGTTTATTGTCGTTTTATTGATAGCAGGAGCTTAAAAGAAGAGATGCTGTTTTCAAAAGCTTTAATAACATCATCAAAAGCCTATGATATAAATGAATGTTATTATTGAATTTTTTGAAGAAAATTTTTTTTTATTGAAAAAAGCTGTTGGGATCTGCACCGATGGTGCACCAGTTATGATTGGTTCTCGTTCAGGATTTCTCAAGTTGGCAAAAGGAAAACATCCAGCTATAATAGGAACCCACTGCGTTATCTACAGATAGGCATCGGAGATAAATCTTTTCCAGTTGATCTTAACAAAACTCTGAAACTAGGAATACAAGCAATAAATTTTGTAAAGTCTAGCGCCTTGAATACCAGACTTTTTTCAAGTCTCTGTGTAGATCTTGGGACCGAACAAAACACTTTACGTTTTCATACTAAAGTGCGTTTACTGTCAAAAGGCAATATGTTAGATCGGTTGTCTGAACTAAGATCCAAAGTATAAATGTTTCTATTGAATCAGAATAAACGAGAACTCTAAAAGGCTCTCACTAAAGAAAACAATATTTTGTCATTAGCCTACCATTCTGATTTTTTGAAGCTTTGAATATCCTGAATTTGAAACTACAAGGACTCAACAATAATATTATGTCATCATAATTTTAAAGTTTATCTTATCCAGTACTTGAAAAAAAGAGTGCCAACTAATTAGCCCAATTAAAGTGTCAGAAAGTACGCTTAGGGCATTGTGGAGCTGTTGGAGAGAAAGCATTATAACTAAGAGCTATAAGATTATGGTCAGAGTTGCCAATAGGAGGGAAAATGGTATGTTTATAACTAGAAGTAGTAGTGGGGAAGCATAAGTCAAGTGTATTCAAGAATTGGTTAGGACGATCTGGAATGTGTGTGGGTTCACTAATCAACTGCTCCAGATCGTTAAGAATGCTGAATGATTTGACCTCCCTCCCACCTGTATCAGTATGAGAGGAACCCAACCACTCAGTGTGGTGTACGTTGAAATCGCCTAAATAGAGGACTTCAGCATTTAGATGAGAAGAAGTGAGAGTCTCGTGAGTAGTAGTAAGATATTTAAAAAAAACTGAAAAAACAGATAATTGTAGTTGTAGGAAGACAGATTTTAAGCCATAAAACATCGAAATTTGGAGATTCTAGATTTACGAGACGTGTCTCAGGAATGTTAATGTTAACATAGGCACAGAATCCACCATTTAGACGGAAATTATGAAAAAAGTTGTAGTTAGAGACATTAAGATTGCTAGAGAAAGAATCCCTGTCCAACTGGGTCTCAGACAGAAGCAAAAGGTTAGGACGAGAGGTAGTGAGGTGGTGTTCAACAGACACGAGATTAGATCAAAGGCCACGAACGTTAGCAAAGGTAATAGAAAGCCTCCGTCTATTCCCAACCCCACAACCACTCAAATGAGGCATTCAAAAAAAAAAAACACGCACACACACAATTACGCACGCACGCACTCACTTACGCACATACGCAAGCACGTAATATAGTAAACTAAAGCAATTAATATTAAAATTAGTAAAACTATTAAAATCAACATTAAAATATTAAAGCTATAATTATTAAAACAAATTGTGAAGTAAATTTATGCTAGAGAAATTTAATTAATTGAACGAAGAAAATATATAGTAATTTAAAACGGTAAAAGTTTCCTTAGGCTAAAACCTTATTTATCTGGATTATTTCGAACTACACTCTCAATAAAAATATCTTATAATTAATTAAAAACATTAAAAATTAAAATTAAAACACTGAGCACTAAAGGAAAACTAACAACAAAACCACACATTTAGAATTTAAAAAAAAAACAGAAATAAACATAAATACACACATTAGCACTAGAGCTCTGTCAGACACAACCTTTCACTAAGCGAGCTAAGCCATATATATGTCCGCAAATCAAAAAAATTTTAAAACGCAAGTTTAGGAGCACAAAAAAATTAATAAATAAATATAAAAAAATAGAGTGCAAATATGTAAAAATGAATTATTTTTAAATTTTATTTGAAAGATTTTAATCTTATTTATTCAATTATCTATGATCTCTTAATCCTCCTGGCATTCTGAACTGGGCCATATTCTCTTTCATAAAGATAAATTTTTCAAAATTGCTGGATGCCATGGTCACTTTCATTGGTCTCTGGATGTCAGAGCCTTGACTAAACAACCTCTCCACGTTCACTGAGCTGGCTAATGGGGTATTATATTTAACAAACAAGTCTACCCAAACCTCCTGGTATTCATGGAAACTGGTTCCTAGTGAGAGGGATACTGTGGTGAACATTTACTGCAGCCCAGCTATCCAAAGTTTGTCCCAACTTCCCCTCTAGAGGTGTCTGGTGGATATATGTGGCCTTCAGTTTCTGAAATATTAAGAAATGGTATCAAGAACTAAAATCTTTTTTAAGTTTCATTTGAACATTATGTCAGTGTATTGTGAATATATATATATATATATATATATATATATATATATATATATATATATATATATATATATATATATATATATATATATATATATATATATATATATATATATATATATATATATATATATATATATATATATATATATATATATATACAAGAGATCGCTTAAATTTTGTTCCAAATTATAAAAATAACTCACCTTGAATGGGCCCATTTCAGATTCAGTCCCATTACCTTCAATGTCTTGATGGAGGAGCAAAATTCGATTCAATATTGCACTTTATTTCATCCAGTATCCTCATCTTGACAGCTGAGTACTTCCCCTCATTTAACCTACGTACCACTCCGAGTTTGAAGTTAAGGTGCTGGGCTGTTGCCATAAGCCAATCAAAATCATTCTAGATACTGCTGAACCTCTGTTGAAAGCCCACTTCTTTACCTTTGTTTGGCTTTGGTCGCTTTAGCAAATAGTTGACTAAGTTTTTGGCATACTTGAATTTTTGCATCTCTCGTTGCATTTCCACGAGATTGTCCTTGAGGAGGAATAGGTTAGACAATAGAACTCCCACTTACACATTCTTCTCATCCTGCAACATATCCAGCCTATCAGCAATAGACGTCATTATTACGATGTACTCAGCAATGACCTCTTTATCAGTTTTATTAAATACTGGAAGACAAGGCTTTTGTTTCATACAAATGTAGTTGATTTGACAAGTTTCTTATTAAATGGAACCTTGGCACCAGAGGACTAGCGAAGAACTTTCAAAACATCCCTAGCAGCCAAGATGTTTAATGTTTGGGAAATGCAACGGCCATGTTTAAGTAGGCAAAGGGTATCCTGTTCTTCAAGCAGATATTTAGATAGAGCGCAAATTTGCGCTTTTGAGCTCTTAAAAATGTTGTTAAGCGCATATGCAAAGGCGCACATTTTCAAAATTTCGCGCAAACGCAAAAGCGCAAATTTTTTACCTAAAGCGCGATTTGCGCTTTCATTTCACCAGGCTCTTGTAGGCGCAGATTCGCCTGTCAGTAATCCTGCACGAAATCCCTCCATCGCTGTTTATCTTCGTATCTTATCATCTCCTCCACATCCTCGATGTCTCCCCCTCTCCCCTCAATTGCCATCCTGATGTTATCCCTTCCATCTAATTCTCGGTCTTCCAACTCCCCTCCTCCCCATCGGCCTCCATTCATAAAATCTCCTCGGATACCTATCCTCATCAATTCTCTTCACATGATCAAACCATCTCAATTGTCCCTTCTCAATGAATTTTAATATGTTTTCCACTCCTAATTTCTCGCTTATATCCTATTTCTTCTTCTATCCCGTCTCGTCACACCCATAATCTTCCTCAACACCCTCATTTCGCATGACTGGATTTTCCTTTTTTATTTGTACTAAGGGCCCACGCCTCATATCCATACAACAATATTGGTCTCAGGATACTAGTGTATATTATGGTTTTTACTTTCCTTGGGACATTTCTATCCTTCATCAGCGGATATAAGGATATCAGTGCGCTATTAAATTTGCCGCGTCTTGCATCCAGTTCAAGGCTTGTACTGTTCTCAGATCCAGAACATACTCCTAGATATTTAAAGTGATCTGGATGCTTCAGCGCTCTGCCACCCACTCTCACGTTCAAATTTTCCTGCATCTTTCCCATCACCATAACTTCTGTTTTGTCGCATTAATCCTCATTCCAACTGTATTCAGAGTGTCATTTCTAACTTCAATCATATCTTGTAAAATTTCCTCAGTATCAGCGAACAAGGCCAGATCTTCTGCGTAACCAAAAATTTCCCCATTTACTCTTCTCTGTGTCATCTTTCCACAATAGTCCATAAATATTTTGAACAATATTGGGGTGAGCACGCTACCTTGCTTCACTCCCGTAGTAATTTCAAACCAATCACTGTTTCCGGTCTGTGTCTTTACTTTACACTTGCCATCAATATATGTGCTTTCTATTGCGGTTATTAATTTTCTCGGTATCTGATATTCCCTTCCTCTCAGTATGTTCCATAGGATACTTCTGGGAAAAGGAGACGCCAAGAGTCATAGCAAAGTTCTTCGTGGTAACATCCAGGGTATCACCAAACCAGCTATTCGTCTTCTCGCTCGTCGAGGTGGATTAAAGAGTATCTCTGGCTTGATTTACGAAGAAACTTGTGATGTGCTCAAAGTCTTCCTTGAGAACGTGATGAGGATGCTGTTACCTACACTGAACACGCAAAGAGAAAGACCGTTACAGCTATGGATGTTGTCTACGCTCTTAATCGACAAGGAAGAACTCTATACGGATTTATAGGTTAATTACTTCGAATATATATATAATATATATATATATATATATATATATATATATATATATATAATATATATATATATATATATATATATATATATATATATATAAAGATAATATGAAAATCATGACAGACTAATTGAGATTCTCTGATACAGAAAATTTTTTTAGTTATGCTAATGTCCAAATGCTGAGGTCCTCAATTTAGGTTATTTCAACGTACATCACACGTACATCACACTGAGTGGTTGGGCTCCTCTCACACTGATACAGGTGGGAATAATACCAAATCATTCAGCATTTTCAACGTTTTGGAGCAGTTGATTAAGGAACCCCACACACATCCCAGATCCTGCTAACCAGTTCTAGGGCACACTTAGCTTATGCTTTGCCACTGCTCCTTCTAAATATAAATAAACCCATTTCCCTCCCTCTATTGGTAACTCTGATCACACCCTTATGCCTCTTAGATATGATACGTTTTCTAAAACAGTGCCACCATGCCATAAACGTGCTTTCTGGCACTTTTTTCGGTTTTTTTTGGGGGGCACTGCGTCGCTTCTTTGCTAAGTACCTTTGGAAAGAATCCTGTTTTGACCAGAAGGAACCTTCTGTGACTGCCGAAAAGGAAGGGGCTGTAATCACATATGAGATGAGTCAGTTCATTTCATTTTCATTTAAATCTTTTTCTCCTCAAAATCCATGGTTTGATGGTAATTGCATTGTGTCATTTATGAAAGAGACAGTGTTTATTGTGCTTGGAAAAACTCTAATCTGTCTAAAACATTCTTTGTTGTAGGGATATTATTCGAAGGGACAAACGTAATTTAACTAAAAGGAAGTGCGCTGACATAATTGGTTCTTCTACTGATAAGCATTTCTGGCTTCTAGCCAAAAACATCTTTAATAACTTCTGTAAATCTGCCTTTCCTCCTCTTATTCGTCCTGACAGCTTTGTTGCTAATACTCTTGAAAAGGCAAATCTCTTTGGTCTCCTCTTTCCTCCAAATCAACCCATAACTATTCCAGCTACCCTCTTCCTACTCCTTCTTCTCTTAGGTGTCTCATTTTATCACCTGTGATTTCAAATGATCAGGTCCATGGGATCCTGAGAACTATGAACGTCAGAATTGCCAGAGGCATGGATGGCATTCCTAACCGTGTTCTGAGTGAGAATGAGTCTGAGTTGGCGCCTGTCCTTGCTCAACTATACTCTCTATGCCTTAATACTAATACTTTTTCTCAATTAATGCTGGAAGTGCTCTTATGTTTAGCCGATCCCGAAGAAAGGTACCTGCTCTGATCCCTCTAACTATTGTCCTATACCTCTCACTTGTGTTCTGTCTAAAACCTTTGAAACTCAATTTGGCTCTCATTTCCTGGATCATCTAGATCCTCAATTCCTATTTTTAGATCATCAGTACGGCTTTCGACTTTCGATGTCTACTTGTGACATATTTAACTATCTTACTGATTTATGGTCTTCCGCTTTTAGAAATTATTGGGAGTCTTGTTTGGTGGCGCTTGACATTTTCAAGGCTTTTGACTAGATGTGGCATACGTCACTACTCTCCAGCTTCCTTCCTTTGAGTTTCCTTCTTCTCATTGCTCTCTTATGTTTAGCTTTCTCTCATATCGTTCCATATCTGCACTTGTCAATTGAGTGACCTCTATTTCCATTTCTATCAATTGTGGTGTTCCTCGGGGTATTGGTCTATTTCCAACTTTATCTTACTTTTCTTCAACGATCTTCTCAGCTGTACTTCTAACTCTGTCATGCATATGCCGGCAACTCAACTCTCCATTCTTCTTATTTCAAATCTTCTCCACCCTTTGCTACTAGAGTTGCTTCTCGTTTTCAACTTTTTAACTCCATTATTGCCTATCTGGAAATTATTGATTATCTCAACCTTGTGAGATTCAACATTTTAAGTACTCAACATCTTAACATCTCCTTCTTAAAAACACCTCCCAACTTTCCTCTCTTCTTCGATGGCTCTCCCGTCTCACCTGTAAATACATCAACATTCTTTGGAAACCTAGTATATCAATGGTTATTAGGAAGGCATCAAACAAAATGGAAGTACTGTTCAGATTGCGGGAATTATTTTTCTTCCGAACAGTTAGTTGCCCCAATTATATAATGGTTTCATCCGCTTTTCTTGAGTCTAAAGCTAAAAGATTAATAATTTTCCTCTACTTTCAAACTCACTTGACTCTCTGTCTCTACGACGTGACGCTGCTGTATTATCTCTTTCTATAGGTAATACAACGACAGTTGCTCGTGGGAAATAATTCATGTTATAAAAGTTATTTTCTTTGGTTCATGGCAAATTTATCAATTATGGTTTGAAAAACGTAAACCCAATTGGCAAGCGCAAATTTTTTATTTTCATAGCCATCACTTTTATCATGTCCTCCCATAGTTATTCATAGACAAGCTTTGATCCTTCGAAGAGTACTGAAAGAAGAATCTATTGTATTGGTGGTGCCTGGCTGGGCGAGTCGTATCAGCAGAGCCTTATAAGTCACCGGAAAGAAATGTAAAGTCTCCCTTAAGACTTGAGAAACGACAAGATCTTTTAGTTCTTCACTACTCAGTTTCTTGTTCTTTCAAATTTTGTATCAAAGTTCCAGCTCTGCTTCTAGTCCATTTAAATGGTAAAAGCTATAAAATGAAGCTGCCTTTTCCATTAATTCATCGATTGTCATTACATGTGGAAAGGATGTAAATATGTCAGTGCAAAGGCAGGTGGGATTTCAGTAACAAAACGGAATTCTAAAGAAGAGGTTATGTAGAATCTAAAAACAGAATTATTAAGGATCACCTCTAGATCTCTTTGGGATTTGTTGCTGAATGGTTGCTGCAGTGCTGCTACCTACCAACAATATGTGGTATATTCGGATCTAGTCCCAGTTGCTTGGCGATTTGATTAGCTTCTTTTAACCATTCACCTATGATTTTGTCTTCATCCTTGAGGTGTTGTCTAACCATTTCCATAGTGCGTTGAATGTGCTGCAAGGTTTCGACAATATACAAGGTCTTGCATTAGAGAGCATTCACAATTTGCTCTAACATTGCAGAGTGCCTCAGCTATGATGAATCACCACTTACATGCCGATGAATGCACCTGAAAGGCTTTTTTTCTTGTGGTGGCATTTCCTTTAATGGAAAGGGTTTCTAATGCTTGTATTATTCATACAAAGTACTCTTTAGACGATCTGATACATTTGTGTTTTTCAGATCATCTGGTCTGACATAGGCTTGGGATGTTTGGCTTAAATTTTCTTCTCAAGACTAACTCTCGGAAAATATAATAATGTCCTTTATAGATCCCACATTATTGTAGATTTTAGGTATTGAGTTCAAATCATTTGCCACCAGATTTAGTTTGTGTGAAGAGCGATGAAAAAACAATACTTTTTTTATACTTTTCTCGTAATATTACCGGACTCCACCTTCTTTGTCAGACATTATAGAACAGCCATCGAAACTCAAGCCCACACATTTTTCTGGATCCTGTCCTTCGCTTGTGAAAAAATCGTCAATGACTTTCGCAAAGGCTGTAAGCACTTCCAGTTATACAAGGAAAATTAATTTCTCTTTGATTTTATCAATCTCTTTGTCGAAATACTGCAACCCTATTTATAACTGTCCCTTTCCAGAAATATCAGCGGTTTCATCTGCTTGTAAGCTATATGCGCACGCTTCCTTGACCTTATTAATTAATAATGCTTTCCTTTATAGTAGTACCACATAAAGAAATGATCTCATTCTGAATCTGAAATGATTGGTATGTGTCATTTTTCATCCTATGTTCAAAATGGTTTTCAATTGACTTGTCTTCCGTATCTATTCGTAAACAGCACAAATCTTTCAGCACTTCCTCGCCATGATGCTTAGTTTTTTAAAATGGAAATATATGCCTATCATTTCTAAGCGAGTTTATGTATCATATATGTCACAAAATCATTGTTGTAACTTAAGAAACAAGATTTAGTGAATGACCATTCAAGATTATGCAAAAAAAAAATTGTTTAGTTGAAGGGAAAGAATACTGAATGCACGCCTCCATGACTGAGAAACACACCTCAGTTATACGATCAGAACATTCTGAAAGACTTTTCCATTGGAAGCAATAATCATTTCATGGAAAATCAGAGAAGTAAGATTGTAAGTCAGACTGAACTACCGCAAACGTTACCGCGCAGTAGGCGGAGGTATGTCCAGTGGAAAACGTGTAGAGATTGAAGGGGATGCAAAGATTAGAAGGGGATCAGTGGAACCCAGAGAAGGATAGAGATTTACAGCATAAAGAGAAGGAATAAAAGTTTAGAAAATGTTTAGAAGGCAATCTGCTCAAAGTCATTTGGGATGGAGATATGGAAGGTAAGTTTACCGGCTATATTTTGAGAACATGTAGAGTGTCTTTACGTGTGGTAAACACTGGAATTACCTAAACCAATGAGTTCAGAGAAAGGAGAAAAAGAGATGATGTGCTTTACTTTGAAGTTAAGAAAGTCAAATAATTTAGAATATTCAATAGAGTTAGGAGAAAAATAAATAGAACTAATATATATATATATATATATATATATATATATATATATATATATATAGGGGGAGGACGTAGCGCCATCCGAAGCGATGCAAGTACCCCCCATTGGGCATAACCCACGGAGTGATAGGATGGGCTAGACCATTCCGTTTCACTCCGTTGCCCTTTGGTTCGTTTCTTTTCGCGTTTCACCTTCTCAGGGGGTCTCTAGTGTACCTCCGCCCCACTCTGGAGTGTCTATGCTCCAACTACCTCTCTACCCCAATTCTTCACAAGTTCCTACATTTTACAAGCGCTTACTCTTACATTACCTTTATAAAAGAAATCAAAATGGCGAAACCCACACCTGCCTCTGAGATGCTGCGAGGGGCGGCATCCAAAGAATGCCCTCCCTCCAACCTCCACCCCTCACCCCATCATCACTTGGGAGTTGGCGGCCTCTGATGATGGGGATGGTGCCGCCATAACCCGGCGTCCGACTTGCCATGGTGCACAGTCTTCGTTTTTTATTAATTTCTGCAACATTCGCGGTCCTTTTTCTAATTTCTCCTTTGTCGAACACCATCTCTCTTCTTCTAAACTTCAACTACTGTTTCTAACCGAAACTCAGTTGCTTGAGTGCACTGACAGCAAACCTTATTATGTTACCTCCTACTGTCTCTATCCTCAATTTTCAACCAAAGGCGGTTGTAACGCATATGTGCGCAACGACGTTATTTGCTCTCTTGTCTCTAATTTGGAGTCTCCTGAACTTCCTACCTTATGGCTTAAGCGCTCTTGCAATTCTACTACTAAATTTATTTGTTCTGTTTATTTATCTCCTAATTCTACTGACAATAAAAAATTCTTCTACTATTTAAACTCCAAAATAGAGCACATTCTATCTTTTTTGATATTATCATTTTAGGTGATTTAGATGTTCACCAGCGCCAATGGCTTTCATCTAGTTTTCATGATCCAGCCGGTTAACTCGCCTTCAACTTTTCTATCCAGAACAACCTTGAGCAGTTGGTGCAACTCCCTACCCGTATCCCTGATCGCCTTGGTGATGAACCCAACATACTTGATTTTTTCCTTACTTCTTATCCTTCTTATACTGTTAAACTCTTTCCTCTTCTAGGTTCATCCGATCATCTTCTTATCTCCGTATCTTGTTGTGTCTCTTCACGTCTTCCGCAAGAACGACCCCCACCTTCAGCGAGGAGAAGTTTGTGGCACTTCGGTGCTGCTAGCTGGTCTGACTTGCGGTTGTACTTCTCTGATTTCCCTTGGAATGATTATTGCTTTCGTGGGAGGGATCCCTCGGAGTGTGCTGAGCGCATAGCTGAGGTGATTCTCTGTGGCATGGAGGCGTAAATTCCATATTCTTTCCCTTCTACTAAACCTAACAAACCTTGGTTTATCTCTACTTGTTCTCGCGCTATCCGCCGTAGGGATGATGCCTTCAGAGATTACCGTCGTCTTCAAACCCCTGAAACCAATTCAACTTATACTTCATCCCGGAATCGTGCAAAATCTATTCTTCGAGATACCAAAAACTCTTTTCTCCGTAAAATATGCAATAATCTTTCTGGTTCCTCTTCCTCTCGCCCTTTCTGGAATTTTGCAAAAAATGTCAACTCTAACTTTGCTTCTTCCTCTTTCCCTCCTTTAGTTTCTTCTGATGGTATAACTGCCATTTTACCTTCTACTAAAACTGAACTCTTCGCTCAAACTTTTGCTTCTAATTCTACCTTAGACGATTCCAGAGCTTTTCCTCCTCCTTCAACCCCCTCCAACTTATTTATGCCTAATATCATAATTTCTTCTAAAGATGTCATATCTGCTCTCTCTGAGCTTAACACTAAGAAGGCGTATGGTCCTGATGGTATTCCTGCTGCGGTTCTTAATACTTGTGCTTCCGAGCTTGCACCCTGCCTTAGTAAACTATTTCGTCTTTGCCTTTCTACATCGACCTTCCCTTCTTGCTGGAAACAGGCGCTCATTCAGCCTGTGCCGAAGAAGGGGGACCCTTCTCAACACTCTAACTATCGTCCAATTTATTTAACCTCCGTTCTTTCTAAAGTTTTCGAATCTATCCTTAACAGGAAGATTTGGAAGCATCTCAATTCTTCTAATTTTATCTTTGATCTCCAGTATGGTTTTCGTAAAGAACGTTCTACTGGTGATCTTCTTTCCCTACTTTCCGACTCTTGGTCCTCCGCTCTCCGAGGTTTCGGTGAGTGTGGCTTTCACTGTGGCGCTAGACATATTGAAAGCCTTCGATAGAGTCTGGCAGAAAGCTTTGATTTCCAAACTTCCCTCTTTCGGAATCTATCCTTCTCTCTATTTCCTTTCAGGCCGTTCTATAGCAGCTGTTGTAGACAGCCACCGCTCATCCTATAAATCTATTAATAGTGGTGTTCCCCAACTCTTTTTTCAATTTTCATCAATGATCTTCTCTCTATTACTTCGTCTCCTATACACCCCTATGCCGATGACTCCACCCTTCATTATTCCTTTCAATTTGAAAGACGTCCCTCCCAACAGCATTTGATAGATTCAAGAAGGAAGGCCTTGGATCAACTGACCTCTGATCTCTCTCGTATTTCAAATTGGGGCAGAGAAAACACCGTTGTTTTCAATGCCTCAAAAACTCAATTCCTTCATCTCTCTACTCGACAAAATCTTCCTCACAACTATGACATCTTCTTTGAAAACACTCAACTCAAACCTTCATCTGTTCTCAATATTCTTGGTGTTTCTTTTTCTTGTGATCTTTCTTGGAAAGATTACATTACTTCTCTCTCTAAACAAGCTTCTAAGAGGTTGGGTGTTCTAAGGCGCCTTCGTAGTTTTTTTACGTCACCCCAGTTGCTTGCTCTGTATAGGGGTGTTATTCGCCCCTGTATGGAGTACGCTTCGCATATGTGGGTTGGTTCCACACATACAGCTCTTCTTGAAAAGGTGGACTCTAGGGCTTTTCGTCTTATCAACTCTCCCGCTCTCAAAGACACTCCTAGCCTTTTTATTTTTTTCAATGGTTCTCCCATCTCCCCTGTTGGCAAAATAAATATCCTTGGCCTTCACATAAACAAAAAAATGTCTTGGAAACCTCATATCACAATAGTTGCTAGGACGGCTTCAAAGAGGCTGGGAGTTCAGCTTAGACTGAGAGAATTTTTTCCTTCCTCGCAGTTACACCAATTATACAAGGGCTTCATCCGCACTTGTATGGAGTGCTGCTCTCATATCTCGGGTGGCTCAGGTTTCACCCGTCTTTTGCTGATAAGGCTAAAAGACTTATAAACTGTTCTAATTCTCTTGACTCATTATCCTTGCGACTTGACGTTGGGGACTAGTCTCTTTTCTATAGGTACTACAGCGTCAAATGTTCAAGGAGGAAACTATCCACTCGTATACCACCACCTTTATGTCGTCCTAGTAGCAAAAGCGGTGCACTGTCCGTCTATCAATTTGATTGGATAAAGATAACTCCACTCCTTCTTTCCTGCCACCTCTGTTTTGTGGAACTCTCTCCCATCTTCTGTGTTTCCTTCCTAATTTAATCTCAATTTCCTTAAACTCCGTGTCTGCGCTCACCTAAGAAATTTGCGTTAGCTGTTACCTGAAGGGGTGTTTTTTATTTTTTACTTTTTATTTTATTTTTTATTTTTCATTTTATTTTATTTTATTTTTTGTACTCTTTACTTTATTTTTATTCTTCTAACAACTCCCCCTTTGAAAAGGGCTTTGCCCGTGAGTGGTGGTGATGTGTAATATATATATATATATATATATATATATATATATATATATATATATATATATATATATATATATATATATATATATATATATATATATATATATATATATATATATATATATATATATATATATATATATATATATATATATATAATATATATAATATATATATATATATATATATATATATATATATATATATATATATATATATATATATATATATATATATATTTCTTTATCATCTGTTCTTTCTAAAGATTCCGAATCTATCCTTAACAGGAAGATTTGGAAACATCTCAATTCTTCTAATCTTATCTCTGATCGCCAGTATGGCTTTTGAAAGAAACGCTCTACTGGTGATCTTCTTTCCTTTCTCTCTAACTCTTTTTCCTGCGCTCTTCTTCATTTCGGTGAATCTATTGCTATTTCGCTAGACATATCGAAAGCTTTCGATAGAGTATATCGCAAAGGTTTGATTTTCAAACTATCCTATCACCAACAATTTTTCTGCTTTTCATTAATAAATTTCTCTCTCTTACTTCATTTCCTATCAACTCCCATGCCGATGACTCCAACTTTTATTACTCTTTTTAATTTGAAAGGCACCCCTCCTAACAGCAGTTAATAGAGGCAAGGGAGGTAGCCTTGGGGCAACTCACCCCTGATCTATCTCGTATTTCAAATTGGGACAGAGAAAGCATTTTTGTTTTCAATGCCACCAAAACTCAATTCCTCCATCTCTCTGCTCGGCATAATCTTGCACACAACTAAGATATCTTCTTCAAAAACATTCAACTCAAACCTTCATCTCTCCTTAATATTATAGGTGTTTCTTTTTATGCGATCTTTCTTGGAAAGATCACATTACTTCTCTTTCTAAACAAGCTTCTAAGAATCTTGGTGTTTTGAGGCGCCTTCAGAATTTCACCACACCACCCCAGTTGTTTGCACTTTATATGAGTGTTGTTCGCTCATGTATGGGAAACACATCGCACATCTTTGTTGGTTTCACACATAGAGCTCTTCTCGAAAAGGTGGAGTCTAGGGCTTTTCATCTTATAAAAACTGAAGGCAGAAATATGGTTTGAAACGTTCACATTGTATTAAATGAGTTTCTTCAAACGCTTGGTATTAACCTTTCTAATTAGATTAAGGTTTTCTAGGAAAGAAGGTATCTCAACTTTATATATATATATATATATATATATATATATATATATATATATATATATATATATATATATATATATATATATATATATATATATATATATATATATATATATATATATATATATATATATATATATATATATATATATATATATATATATATATATATATATATATATATATATATATATATATATATATATATATATATATATATATATATATATATATATATATATATATATATATCATATATATATATATATATATATATATATATATATATATATATATATATATATATATATATATATATATATATATATATATATATATATATATATATATATATATATATATTGATGCGATGGGCATATTCATTCCATCTTCAACTAAATCTTTTTCTCCTCAAAATCAATGGTTCGATGGCAACTGTTCTCTTACCCCTCGGGTGAGAGACAATGCTTCTCGTGAATGGAAAACCTTTAATTCTCCAATCAATCTGGCCAATTTTCATTTAGCTCGGAATCGTTGCAGAGATGTTCTTCGACGGACTAAGTGTACTTTCATAAAAAGGAAGTGTGCTGACTCCATTTTTCTCCTACTGATAAAAATTTGTGTCCTCTTGTCAAAAATATCTCTAATAACTTCTGTAAATCTTCCTTTCCTCCTCTTATTCGCTCTGATGGTTCTGTAGCTTATACTTCCTCTGAAACGGCTAATCTTTTCGGCTTCCTTTTGTCATCTAATTCCACCCTTTTCGATTCTGGCATCCCTCCTCCTATTGCTTCTCCTCTCAGGTATCCCATGTCTCTACCTGTAATTACTCATGATCGGGTGCATGGAATCCTGAAATCTATGAATTTCAAGAAGGGCCCGGATGGCATTTCCCCTCGTGTTCTGAGGGAGTGTGTTTCCGAGTTAGCGCCTGTCCTGGTTCACCTCTACTCTCTGTGCCTTAATACTAATATATTTCCTCAATGCTGGAAGCGTGCTTTTGTTCAGCCGATCCCGAAAAAAAGGTAGCCGCTCTGACCCTTCTAACTATCGACCTATAGCTCTCACTTGTGTTCTGTCTAAAATTTTTGAAACTCTCCTAAACTCTCATTTCTTGGATCTTTGGAGTCTCATTCTCTTCTCTTAGATCATCAGAATGGTTTCGACGCTCGAGATCAACTGGTGATATACTCTCCTATCTTACTGATCTATGGTCTTCTGCCCTTAGGGATTTCGAGGCGCATGACATATCCAAGACTTTTGACAGTTTTGTATGGCATGCGTCGCTGCTCTCCAGTCTCCCTTCCTTTGGGTTTCCTCCTTCTCTTTGCTTAATCTTGCCTAGTTTTCTCTAAGATCGTTCAATTTCGGCACTTGTAGATGGAGCTACCTCTTTCACTTTTTCTGTCAACTGTTTTGTTACCCAGGGTTCTGTTCTATCTCCAACTTTATTCTTATTTTTCATTAACGATCTTCTCAACTTATGCAGATGACTCAACTCTACCTTCTTCAACTCATTTCAAATCTGCTCCCTCTTTTGCTTCTAGAGTCCTTTCAAGTCTTTAACTTTCCGATTCTATTCTTGCTGATCTGGATGGAATTTCCCGTTGGGGTTAAAGCAACCTTGTGAAATTTAACTCTTTAAAAACTCAACTTCTTCACATCTCCCTCTCAAATGCACCACCCTACTTTTCTATCCTTTTCGACAGCTCTCCCGTCACACCTGAAAATAACATTAATATTCTTGGTCTAAACATATACAATAAACTGTCTTGGAAACCTCAAATAACAATGGTTGCTAAAGCCTATTTCCAAGAAGTAGGAATTCTGTTCAGTTTGGGAGAATTTTCTTCTTCATTGCAGTTACTCCAAATATATAATTGTCTTATCCACCCTTGTATGGATTACTGTTCTCATATCTGGAGGGCTCCAGATCCTCCTCTCTTCTGGATAGGGTTGAGTCTAAAGTTAAAATATTAATAAACTGTCCCCTACTTTCAAACTCTCTTGACCCCCTGTCTCTACGACGTGACGTTGGTGCACAATCTCTTTTCTATAGGGATTACAATGGTAGGTGCTCGTGCTAACTGATTTATCGCATTCCTCCCCCGTTGCGTTGCAATCGTTGCAGAAGGGGTGCCCTGCTTTCGCACCAATTTTATGTGGATGTGCGAAACCAAAGACTATCTCGTTGTGGTGCCTTCTTCTTTGCAGCCACCTTTGTTCTGTTGAACTCTTTACCATCATCTATTTTTCCTCCTGCATTTAATCTTCCAATCTTCAAGGCTTTCATCTGTGCCCAAATGAGGGATGTGCGTTAGGCGTGTGTTTGAGTGAGTTTTCTTCCTCTGTGTATGCCCCCTCCTTGAAAGGGCTCTGCCCGTGGGTGGTGGAGTTCTATATATATATATATATATATATATATATATATATATATATATATATATATATATATATATATATATATATATATATATATATATATATATATATTAGTAATGGCTTACGTATCCGCATCCTCCTCATCAAAATTAATATTCACATCCGCATCCGCATCCGCACTTTTCAAAAATTCGACATTCGCATCCGCATCCGCATCCGCAAATTGCAAAATATGACATCCGATCCATCACAAATAAATATATATATATATATATATATATATATATATATATATATATATATATATATATATATATATATATATATATATATATATATATATATATATATATATATATATATATATATATATATATATATATATATATATATATATATATATATATATATATATATATATATATATATATATATATATATATATATATATATATATATATATATATATATATATATATATATATATATATATATATATATATATATATATATATATATATATATATATATATATATATATATATATATATATATATATATATATATATATATATATATATATATATATATATATATATATATATATATATATATATATATATATACCTCCGGTGGGCAAGGGCCAGAGGCCTAACAAATTCCACCGGAGTTGGAAAAATCTTAACCTGATCGAAGAAGGCCAACATGTCCAGATATACTGCGTTTGAAAGTATTCAAGTCAAAGGAAGTTGGGAAAACAGATATAGGAAGTGTGTTCCAGACTTCACCAGTAGAGTATATGTAAGATTGAGCATAGCAGTTAAGTCTGGGGTCTGAGAGTTGGGGAGAGAAAGGATGAGACTGTGTAGGAAGTCGTGTCGCACGAGCTCTTCTCAATGGAGGAGGTATGCCACGAGAGAGTTTAGAAGAGCAGTGTCCGTTGTAATAACGATAGTAAAGGTAGAGTGAAGCAACAATTCGACGGGCAGAAAGAGATTGAAGAGAGTTAGTAAGAGCAGGAGAGTTGATTAGACGAAAAGTCCAGTACTCCGCCTTCTCAAGGAGAGCTGTATGAGTGGAACCACCCCAGATGTGCGACGTATACTCCATACAATGGCGAACAACACCCCTATACAGAGCAAGCAACTGGAGTGGCGTGAAGTAATTCTGAAGGCACCTCAGAACACCCAACCTCTTAGAAGCTTATTTAGAAAGAGAAGTAATTTGATCTTTCCAAGAAAGATCCCGAGAAAAGGATACGCCAAGAATATTAAGAGCAGAAGAAGGTTTGAGTTGTGTGTTTTCGAAGAAGATATCATAGTTGAATGGAAGATTGTGTAGAGTGGAGAGATGGAGGAACTGAGTTTCTGAGGCATTGAAAACAACCATGTTATCTCTGCCCCAATTTGAAATACGTGAAAGATCAGAGGTTAGTTGCTCCAAGGCTACCCTTCTCGAGTCTATCAATTTTGTTGGGTGGGACGTTTTTCAAACTGGAAGGAGTAATGAAGGGTGGAGTCATCAGCATAGGAGTGAATAGGTGATGAGGTAATAGAGAGATGGTTATTAATGAAAAGCAGAAAAAGTGTTAGGGATAGGACAGAACCTTGAGGAACACCACTATAAATAGATTTAAAGAAGAACGGTGGCCGTCTACAACAGATGCTATAGAATGACCGGAAAGGAAATTAGAGAGAAGATCACAGAGAGAAGGATAAATATCGAAAGAGGGAAGTTTAGAAATCAAAGCTTTGTGCCAGACTTTATCGAAGGTTTTCGATATGTCCAGCGCCACAGCAAAAGATTCACCGAAATGACGAAGAGCGGAGAACCAAGAGTCAGAGAGAAAGGAAAGAAGATCAAACGTAAATCGTTTCTTACGAAAGCCATACTGGCGATCTGAGATAAAATTAGAAAAATTGAGATGTTTCCAAATCTTCCTGTTAAGGATAGATTCGAAACTTTAGAGAGAACGGAAGTCAAAGAAATAGGACTGTAGTTGGAGGGTTGAGAGGTGTCCCTCTTCTTCGGAACAGGCTGTTTTACTTCAACAATCACCATTGATCATTTAAATTTGTTAATAAGGATGTTTCTTAGAGATCTCTTCTATCATCAACTTTTTCCCGTTTTTAATTATATCCCTATTCTATAATGCTTCATCGTTAATCCATTCCTCTGCCGATGATTCTACGTGGTTGCCTGTAATGCCTTAAAACCTCAATTCTTCCATCTTTCAAGTCAATATAATATTCCAAATAACTATGCCGTCTACAAAATACACAACACCTCAAATCATTTTTTTTCCTATTTAATATTCTTGGAGTATTTTTTCTTATGATCTTTCATGGAAGGACGACATTATTTCTCTTTCTAAGCAAGCCTCTAAGAAGTTGGGTGTACAGAAATCCCTTTGAAATTTCTACATGTCATTCCATTTTTTTATGCGTGAATATGGATCATGACTCAAACATCTGGGGTGGTTTCACTCACACAATTCTCGCTGAAAAAGTGGAATCTAGTCATTTTAGTCTTTTCAACTATCCTTTCCTTACTATCTCTCCGGTCTCTTTCTACCCTTTCTTCCCTTTGTGTTGTTGTGTCACACTATGCAATCGCTATCACACGATTACAATGCTCTTCTAAACGCCAAACACAGTCTCACACTTTCTCTTTCCAATTATCTGACAAAAGACTGCACCTACATAATTAATATTACATGTAATCTATTAGGAAAGTCTGAAACTCATTCCCTTTATCTAATTCTTCAACTTTTGACTTTCTCACTTTCAAACTCCGTGTATCTGGGCAAGTTGGCTTTTAATTTGGTCCATCCCGAATATTTTCCAACTTTGATGGAAATTGATAGGTTTATGGCCTTTGTCCACCAGATATATATATATATATATATATATATATATATATATATATATATATATATATATATATATATATATATATATATATATATATATATATATATATATATAATATATAATTCAGTGAATATCCAAATACGGATCCGAATTCGAGAATTCTAAAGCTTCCTGGGTTTGAATTCGGATTCGGATTCGAGAAATTCAAAATTGATTAGATTCGAAATCGAAGGTTCCGGATTCGAATTCGGAAGTTGCCGGATTCTCCCACATCATATATATATATATATATATATATATATATATATATATATATATATATATATATATATATATATATATATATATATATATATATATATATATATATATATATATATATAATATATATATATATATATATATATATATATATATATATATATATATATATATATATATATATATATATATATATATATATATATATATATATAATATATATATATATATATATATATATATATATATATATATATATATATATATATATATATATATATATATATATATATATATATTATATATATATATATATATATATATATATATATATATATATATATATATATATATATATATTATATATATATATATATATATATATATATATATATATATATATATATATATATATATATATATATATATATATATATATATATATATATATATATATATATATATATATATATATATATATATATATATATATATATATATATATATATATATATATATATATATATATATATATATATATATATATATATATATATATATATATATATATATATATATATATATATATATATATATATATATATATATATATATATATATATATATATATATATATATATATATATATATATATATATATATATATATATATATATATATATATATATATATATATATATATATATATATATATATATATATATATATATATATATATATATATATATATATATATATATATATATATATATATATATAGTATGATAGTATATATATATATATATATATATATATATATATATATATATATATATATATATATATATATATATATATATATATATATATATATATATATATATATATATATATATATATAGTGTAGGGGATCTATCTGATTTCTTAAATAGGCCTAACGATAACCGGTTTTACATCCGAGTTTGGCTCGTGGTCAAGCGAGACCTTGACCATTTCTCGTTCGGCTCGGGTTTTTTTTTCGCTCCCGAAAATGTTTTTAAATAAATAATAATTTAATTAATTAATTAATTAAATAAATATATAAATAAATAAAAATTAAAAAAAAATAAAAGTAAAATAAAAATAAATGAAACAAAAATGTTAAAAAAATAATATTTCAAAAATAAAAATAAAATTAAAAAATAATATATTATTATATATATATATATATATATATATATATATATATATATATATATATATATATATATATATATATATATATATATATATATATATATATATATATATTATATATAGTAAGACATAAGGGTCTACCCTCTACTTACACCTTCCCCATCCCCCTAAAATAAAAATTATAAAGTTAGTAATAGATATTAGTATATAGGCATATACCAATTTGGCTGAAATAAATAAATAAGAAATAAATAAGTAAAAATAAATAATAAATAATATAAATATAACATATATATATATATATATATATATATATATATATATATATATATATATATATATATATATATATATATATATATATATATATATATATATATATATATGATTCGGCTGTCCTCTGGTGCGGAGGTGCTTAAAACAGATGGGAAAAGAAAAGGAAGAAGCATCAGATATAAGAGACGAGAAGAGAGGAGAAGAGAAGAGAAGAGAAGAGAAGAGAAGAGAAGAGAAGAGAAGAGAAGAGAAGAGAAGAGAAGAGAAGAGAAGTCTTAACAACCATCACAATCTATTCTGATAATTGGAAAGATTGCTTTAGAGAATGGTTTTGAATTGTATTGAAAAGAAAATTATTATCCGAAAACTTAAAAATAATAGGTTTACTTTAAAATATGATTTAAGTTATTAAAATAATTTCAAGAAACAAAATTAAAAGAATCTCAATTAAATTATTTTTCAAAATCTATTGCGGAGCAACAAAACTTTCAGATAAAATACTTTTGGATTAAAGTTAGATGGAAAATTAAACATTAGTATTAATATAAAATTTAAAACACGAGTTTGGATTAGGCGACAGTGTTGGATCGTGAAGAATAGCTCTTCGCATGGTTCTAGAGGCTGGGAACCCTTTTAACCAGTTTTTTTTTTTATCTCTTCCCAAGTACGGTTGCAGGAATTTTCGTTTCTGCTGTCGACACCACCCTACATGATGCGAGATATGGTGTAATATATATATATATATATATATATATATATATATATATATATATATATATATATATATATATATATATATATATATATATATATATATATATATATATATATACGAAGTATGGTATAGTTATTCACCATATTCCATCTCACCCAGCCCCCACCTAGCTCTCACACCACCCCTCACCAGCCTTTGCCCTCAATTAAAAAGTAGGAAGTTAATAATAGTTATTCGTATATACTAATGTTGCTGAAATAATAAATAAAAAAAAAATAATTAATTTATATATATATATATATATATATATATATATATATATATATATATATATATATATATATATATATATATATATATTATATATATATATATATATATATATATATATGCATCATGGTGCATGGGTTCATCATCACCCTACCCTACCCAGTCCATTTCCCTCCCTCACTTCATTGTTATTAAGAACGCACACACACTCACACACTCACAATCCCATAATGGTGTATAGGTACTCACGCACTGCAGTTTTTTCTTAACTATATTAATAACTATATTAATAATAATAATAATAATAATAATTAATTATTATTATTATTATTATTATTATTATTATTATTATTATTATTATTATTATAAGCGGCTCCGTAGCTCAGTCGATCGAGCACTCGTGATAGCAAACGAGAGGTCCAGGGTTCGAGGCCTGGCCGGAGCGGGAAATGTGAGCGGTTTCTCCTTGCGCTTTGCTTTGAATGACTCAATCGTTAAATGAGTACATCAGTGGAGTGCTCTTGCCACTGATGGGAAAACTCCCCGGCATCCGCGATAGGCCTGGCCTAGCCAGAGGTAACCGCCGTACGGCCCAAGAAACTCTAGGATCTTCCTCGAAAGATCCTGCTGACAGGTGCTCGCACCTACAGGAGTATGGTGAGGGAGTTTTATTATTATTATCTTAAAAAAAACTGCTAAGCATATGTAGAAACACCCATAATCGGCTATTTAGATGGGTATAGAGTGCTAAGTAGTGTAAGAACATAGCCCATATCTTGGTAAGCACTTGTGCAAGCGCACACATACATATACACACATATATACATATATGCATACATACATACATATATACATACATACATACATACATACATACAAACATACATACATACATTCCTAGATACATACATACATACATACATACATACATACATACATACATACATACATACATACATACATACATACATGCATACATACATACATACTGTACATACATACATACATACATACATACATACATACATACATACATACATACATACCACATATATACAACATACTTACACAGACACATACAAGAATACGCACTTTTCAACCAATAGTTGTTTAAAATTTGTTAACTTAGTGATGTTATTTATTTGATTTTCTTATTTTTTATATTTATTTTTGTTCATTTTTCTTTTTATTTCTTGAGTTTTACTTTATTTCGCTAATAATCTTAGTTCTCATTGTTTGTGTTCAATGTAATTAAAAAAAGATCTTGTGTTTTTGTATGTATTTTTTTATTGCTTATGTGTCTCTCTTTTTTCTCAGAGTCCTGATGATGGTCATAGTAGTGACTGAAATGTTGATATTAATTTTAAATGTTTCCTTAATTTATGATATCTTTTAATCTACTCATCAATAAAATTTGAAAAATGTTGTATTCCTTATTAGATTTGCTATTTTTGTTATATATATATATAAATATTTCAGTTTCTACACTGATAGGGGTAAGGATGGATTTCTTCTTCCTTCAAATTTTATTAGTCTACTAGTTAAAAACCTTGTACCACACGGTGATTCTTAAGAATATGGTGGAATTTTTGTTAGCAAATTTTAAGATAGTTAGTGGAAGAGCATATCAGAAATATGTTTGACCAATCAGAGGGTAGAGTGTCATGATGACGAAGGAGTTTTCTTGTTATCAAAATTATTAAGATTTTGAGAAGAAGAAAAAATATGTAACATATATTTATATATATTATTATTTTTTTTTTATTAATTGCGAATTTAATAGAAAACCCGGGGTATGTGAAAGAACTGATTGTTAGATGTTTGAATTAGTATAGGTAGGATCTGGAATAGGAGGAAGTTGGAGGGGTGGATAGAGGGTGGAAGTTGGTGGTTCTGGCTGAGGTGGTTTTTGAAATATGTGGGGATGTATTCTGGGTATCTTCATGTTTTGGTTTTTTTCTTGAGTTGAAATTTTTTTTTCAAAATATATATAAAAATGCACAAAATGGATACAGTGATGGTTAAAGTTAATCCTGAAATGGTGTAATGTTCAGGATGCCATACTGGATGGTTTTGGAAGGTTCTGTTAATAGAATCCAGTTGTTTGTTCCAATGATGTTCATTGGGATTGTAATTTATTAGGATAAGTTTGAAGATTGGGACTGATTAAATTGATTTCTGGTGTTGTTTGGTAGCCAATCGGATTGAATCAACAATTGTAATTAATAATTGTAAGAATCTGAGAGAAATTTGCATCCATGTGGAATAGCGAATAGATAATTATGTAATATTTGCGGGTTAGATTTTGGGCAGGTTATGGAGGCAGTGATCGCTTGAGGCATTGATACGTAAGTGATATTATTGAGAGGTACCGTATAAGGGGATTTATTTTGGAATGGCATAAATCTGCAATAGTTTGAGGGTTCTCTATTTTGTTATTGGGATAAAATGCAGTTAGGTGTGGTTGTGGTATGCATCAAATCAGTTGGTATGCAAATATTTAAAGTTGTAAATTCTCTGCAGTGGTTAGATGAGATAGTTTTACTGTACGTATATGTTAGTTCTTCTGAGTTAATAAAGAAATAGGTATAAGGAGTTTGGATTGTAATTCTGGTTGAGGAGTGGTTGTGATATGTTGGAAAAGTTATTATTTTGTAAGTGTCAAAGTATGAGTGGGTGACAAAGGGAATAAGGGTGGATACATGATATGGGCGGTCTAGTGTGAGGAATGGTCCACGTATATGAAAGGAATTGGTAAAAATTTTCAGGAGTAGGGAAGATTATTAGTTGAGAGTTTATTTTGGGTTTGATATCTCTTAATGTGGATGTAATGAATTGATAGGAGTATATGTTTAGTGGGGTAAGGTGTTGTTTTGAAATGGTTAATGTGTGCTGTATAATTTCTATTAATTTATTAGTGTCCTCAATGATAGTGTTTACTAAATTGAGGTATAAGTTTAGTTTCGAGATTTCAAGTTGAAAATCTATTGAGGAGATAGATATATTATAGAGAGTGTATAATGTTTCTTGATTGGTTTTGAGTTGAGAGAGAATCTTTGTGTTTTCGTGAATTTGTGTTTTTTCTGAGTAATGGTTGTTCAGAATTGAATCCTGATTCTAATATTAAATCTAATTTTCTTGAAATGGTTGCAAGATCTTTGGAGGTTGCAGTGCCAAAAAGGGATTTTAATATGTCTCCACCAAGATTAAGTAAACCTCTCTTATTTCGGAGGTTGGTGTTCTTTGTCTTAATGTGCTTAAATATCCATGGGTTTTCCAGCAAATGTTCAAGTTTGATAGATTTACCTTGAAGATGATTTTTAATGTATTTTATTTGTTGAGTCGAGTTCAACTGGGTTTTAGAAAATCTAGCTGTGAATCGTGTTTGTAAATAAGGTATGTGGGATTTTAGTAATTCTCTGATGTTATTATACAAATTTCTTATCTCTAAACATAAGGAGTCTGGACAATGCATGTTCAACTGTATTTCGAGGAATCCTTGAGTGAATAGAGTTTTCCCTATATTCTGGGCAATGAATCCCGGAAATAATTCTGATTTATCCCTCTTCAGTTGTGTATTTGTTACCGTTGTCCATAAAAGAAGGAGACTGAATTGGACTATAATGAATTTCATGTTTCTGTAACGAGAAAGAAGGAACGTGCAAGGTTATATCTTATTTGAGAGGAAAATTGTTTGAGAGTGTTTATTATTGCTAATTAGGCAAGTGGTAATATAAATAAGTGTTGTTATTATTTGTTTGACATTTATTTATTTGTTTTTCATATTGGTATATGAAGTGTTCCCCCCTGTGAGGAAATTTGTTTGGTGATAATT
>SEYY01019855.1:10000-15000 GCA_009176605.1 Armadillidium nasatum
ATAAAAAAAATATTATTTTTATTAATTACATAAACGAGACAAAGTATTTGAATTTAAAGCCATTTTAAAATTCTCAAAAATATTTCTTTTGCATTTCAACTTTCAACCTAAAATAATTCAACATGAAAAGACATAGTTTGAAAATATTTTCTCACGCTAAAATTATTTCGTATTATTGCGTGTGCATGTATGTGTATGTGTGTATGTTCGTGTGCTGGTGTGTATTTGAAGTAAACGAGTAGCGTCAATTACTATTCCTCCATTTAATTAACTGCTCTATGATGATCCCAGACATTCAATTAGATCTGAGTCAACTGCTTCTGTCATATATATATATATATATATATATATATATATATATATATATATATATATATATATATATATATATATATATATATATATATATATATATATATATATATATATATATATATATATATATATATATATATATATTATATATATATATATATATATATATATATATATATATATATATATATATATATATATATATATATATATATATATATATATATATATATATATATATATATTATATATATATATATATATATATATATATATATATATATATATATATATATATATATATATATATATATATATATATATATATATATATATATATATATATATATATCTATATATATATCCATTATTATTCAATTGAAGCAGTAGTCATTCTATGGTGAATCGAAAAAGTACTTTCCCTTTCGGGATTCAGAATTAAGAAGATTACAAGGAGACCAAAGTTGGAAGGTGTTTGAACGGTATTAGGAAAAAGATTTTAAGTTAAGAATAGGTTTGTCATATTGGGCTTATCATTAAACTGATCAATGATGCTGATAGGGAGATGCACCATTTGCTGCTAGATATCATCGCGGGTTGAGAAACCGTAAACAAGTTCACAGCATGAATGAAAATCCATGAAGTTACAAAAGAGCCAAACCGGATCAATAATTAAAAAACAAAATTTATTCATATTAAATAAGCACATTTTCCATTTTTCTTCGCTTCGTTTTCCTTTGTGATTAGAATTAATGTATTAATGAATTAAGTATGTTCCAGACTTTATCTGTAGACTACATGCAAATTAAGCATAGCGGTTAAGTCTGGGGTCAGAGTTGGACAAAGAAAGAATGAGACTATGTAGAAAGGCGTGTTGCTCGAGCCCTTCTCAATGGAGGAGAAATATGCGACGAGAGAGTTCAGAAGAGCAGTATTCATTGTAATAATGATAGTATAGAGAGAGAGTGACACGACAATTCGACGGGCAGAAAGAGATTGGAGAGAATTAGTGAGAGCGGGAGATTGATGAGACGAAAAGCCCTAGACTCCACCTTATATATATATATATATATATATATATATATATATATATATATATATATATATATATATATATATATATATATATATATATATATTATATATATATATATATATATATATATATATATGCTTTATTCTTGAAACATTTTGAATTAAATTTAAAATAAAATAATATATATATATATATTATATATATATATATATATATATATATATATATATATATATATATATATATATATATATATATATATATTATATATATATATATAGTGTGTGTGTGTGTGTGTGTGTGTATGTGTGTATGTGTTTAAAATTATAATACAACTAATAATTGTATGGAAATAAAAGAAAATCTAAACAAACTAACCAAATGTCAATTGAATAATTTAAAAATAAAGTTAATTATTTCTTTAAAGAAAAAAAAAAAGAAAAAAAAAAAAAAAAAATTCGTACTCTTTTTAATTACAACTTGCAATTAAAAATCGTTGTATGAAATTATGTCATTAGTTTACGATGCCTTAAGCCTATTTTCCGCAACCAGGCCATAATCTTTATAAGTATATAATATATAATCTGTTACATGCTGGAGGTTAATTCGAAGTTTTATTTAGTATCATACTACTACTACTAAGATCGAAGTTACTAAGACAAGTTAACATTGTCAATAAAGATAATAATAATAATAATAATATTAACAAGTTAACATTGTTAATAAAGATAAAAATAATAATAATAATAATAATAATAATAATAATAATACTATTAATATAATAATAATAATAGATAATAAAAATAAAATTAATAATAATGATAATTATAATATTAATAATATTAAAATTAATAGGAATAATAATAATAACATTAATAGTTATGATAATAATAATGTTATTAATTTAATAATAATAATAATAATAAAAATAATAATAATAATAATATTAATAGTGACAATAATAATAATGATTTGAAAATAAAAATGCCAATAATAATGATAATAAAATAAAATGACAATAATAATAAGTTTAATAATAATTCAATTCAGTTCAAAACATTTTATTCAGAAATTGGTACATTAACAGGTTTAAAATTTAAAAGTAGGTCCTACTACTAAATTCAATAATAAACATAAAATAATATAGTGGCTGTCCAGTTTTCTGAAAAGGGGCTGCTAGGGGAAACACTGTGGTTTCCTTTGAGCCCAATATTTAATACAATATATATAATAATTTACTTATAATAATAGTAAATAATAATAATAGTATAAAAATAATAAATAAATAAAGTATAATAACAATAATATAATAGAATATAATAAAAAT
Source organism: Armadillidium nasatum (assembly GCA_009176605.1). NCBI lineage: Eukaryota > Metazoa > Arthropoda > Malacostraca > Isopoda > Armadillidiidae > Armadillidium > Armadillidium nasatum. The sequence goes on from SEYY01019855.1 coordinate 12,679, forward strand.
AATATAAATATGATAATAATAATAGTAGAAATATAATTGTTAACAAACAATAATAATAATTTATTATTAAAAATAATAAAAAATAATAATACAAATAATAATAAAAAAATAATATTAAAACAATAATAAAAATGAAAATAAAATAATTAATAATAATAATATTAATATAAGAATAAAATAATAATAATAATAATAGTAATAACAAATATTTAATAATAATTGAAATTTTTATAACATTAATAATAATAATATTAATAACAAAATAATAAAATAATATGAACAATGTAAGAATAAAAGTAAGAATAATTTAAATATAAATAATAATAATTTAATAATAATAATAATAATAATATAATAATATAATAATAATAATAATAATAATAATAATAAATAATGATAATAATAATAATAATAATAATAATAATAATAATAATAATAATAATAATAATAATAATAATAATAATAATAATAATAATAATATATAATAATAATAATTAATAATTAAATTTTGGATAATTTTACTCACTCTGTGGTGTTATTATATTTACGACAGAAAAATTTCGGTTTTCCCCAAAAATTTTAACTTGAACGATTTATTTTTAAATTTATTTTTTAAATTTTGAAATTCTGTATTTCAATGAATTTACATTTACATTGTAAAAAAAAAAAAAAAAAATTCCAAAGTAAGTGTAGGTGTAAAGAATACTTTCAAATCACCTTTTTATTCCTTTAGTATTTTTGTTCCTTTTTTTTTTGTTTTAATAAAAAAAATAAATAAATAAAAATTTTTGATACATTTTTTTTTTTTTATGAAATAATTAGATTAATTATTTATATATATAATATATATATTATATATATATATATATATATATATATATATATATATATATATATATATATATAATATATATATATATATATATATATATATATATATATATGGCGTTTTATTTATTTTAAACAAAAGTAAAAAAAAGTAATTTTAAAAAATAAATAAATAAATATCTTCACAAATAAATCTTAACATCTTCAAAAATAGAAACTATTTGGATAGTGAAATAGCAAATAATTATGCATATAATAATTTTTGAAATAATAATAATAATAATAATAATAATAATAATAATAATAATAATAATAATAATAATAATAATAATAATAATAATAATAATAATAATAATAATAATAATAATAATAATAATAATAATAATAATAATAATAATAATAATAATAATAATAAAAATAATAATAATTAATAAAAAACGAAAATAAATATATATAATAATAATAAATAATAATAAAATAATAGTAATATAATAATGATAATAATATACGAGAAATAAATATTAAAATAATATAATAATAAAAATAATAATAATAATAATAATAATAATATATAATAATAAATTAAATAATAATAAAAAAATAATAATGAAAAGAATGATAAAAATAACAGTACTGAATACAATAATAATTATGTTAACTACATCAATAAAAATACTTATATCAATTCCCAAAAAAAAATAAAAAAAAAAAAATAGTAATAACCATACTAATAATAATATTAATAATAATAATAGTAATGAAAATAATGAGAACAACAACAACAATAATAATAATAATAATAATAATAATAATAATGATAATAATAATAAAACATTAAAAATAACATGATTAATACTACTACATTAACTAATTTTAAAACCAATAATTTATAGCAATTCAAAACAATTGAATGAAAATAATAATAATAAGGATTAAGAAATTTATAAATATTATAGTAATATTAATAATAACAGTAATAATAATAATAACAATAATAAAATAATAATAATAATAATAATAATAATAATAATAATAACATTAGTAATAAAAGTGAACATAATAATAAATGTAGCAATAATATTAACAAGACAGAATTAAACATTATATGTACCACAACTTCTAATACTAATAAAAACTAATAAAAAACAAATAATTGTAAAAATAATAAAAACGATAAAATGAATATGAAATAATAATAATAATAATAATAATAATAATATAATAATAATAAAAATAATAATAATAATAATAATAATAATAATAATAATAATAATAATAATAATAAAATAATAATAATAATAATATTAATAATAATAATAATAATAAAATTTCAATAATAATTATAATAATCTCAATAAGAATAATAACTATAAAATTTATTACAAACGAAAAGTATTAATAAAAAAAAATTTTAATATTAAAATAGTAATGATAATAGAAATAAGAATAAAAATATAATCAATAATAATGATAATTGTAAATACCAAGATAATT
>SEYY01019855.1:35000-42500 GCA_009176605.1 Armadillidium nasatum
TATATATATATAATATATATATATATATATATATATATATATATATATATATATATATATATATATATATATATATATATATATATATATATATATATATATATATATATATATATATATATATATATATATATATATATATATATATATATATATATATATATATATATATATATATATATATATATATATATATATATATATATATATATATATATATATATATATATATATATATATATATATATATATATATATATATATATATATATATATATATATATATATATATATATATATATATATATATATATATATATATATATATATATATATATATATATATATATATATATATATATATATATATATATATATATATATATATATATATATATATATATATATATATATATATATATATATATATATATATATATATATATATATATATATATATATATATATATTATTTTTAGTTTATTAGGAATGGAAATTTGTGAGGTAATTGCATGGAAATTTCTAAGAAATGTTGCATATGTTGACCCTTTGGTTCGTAATTTAATCTAAAATAAAAAATTTTTTATGTAATTTTGATCGAAATTCTTTACCATTTTTGTCTGCAATATTCTGTTTCAAAGGATTTAAATTTCTAACATTTAAGAGAGAGTTTGTTCTTTATTATTGTTTTGGAGAACGGAAAACATACCTGGCGAAACCAAACATCGGAAAGATAAAAGTGTATCTCACTCTCTCTCTCTCTCTCTCTCTCTCTCTCTCTCTCTCTCTCTCTCTCTCTCTCTCTCTCTCTCTCTCTCTCTCTCCCCTTATGATCTTTCGTTCCTCTCTCTCACTCTCTTCTTCTTCTTCTTCTTCTTTTCACTCACTTTTCTTTTGCTCTAGTATAGAAAATATAAATTCGAATCAAATTTGTTTTGCGAAAGTTCCGATTTCGATTCTTTGAGAGAAAGGATTAGAGAAATCTACTTCTCGTTATAAATTTAAAAGCTTGAATTTTTAGAACATATTTTGCAAGACAAAAAGATAAAATAAAATAAAGATTTATAGTTAGTCCAATGTCCAATTCTGTTCGAACAAAAAAAAAAAAAAAAAAAAAAAAAAAAAAAAAAAAAAAAAAAAAAACGGCTAAAATTCTTAACATATTTGGACATAAATCGAATTTTTTTCTCGAAACATTTTATTGATCGAAGAGTAAACATAATATAAAAGAATTAAAAAGAAAGAAAAAAAAGAGAATTCGAATTGAAAAATTCTTTCTTATATTTCATCGAAATTGACTTCAGAATGGAAAGTTGTTAAATGTCTTTTTATAAAACGATATATATATATATATATATATATATATATATATATATATATATATATATATATATATATATATATATATATATATATATATATATATATATATATATATATATATATGGGAAGCTGTGAGGTTTTGCAATTGTATTTTTTACTTAAGGTGACCTAGTTCCAGATTTCAGCTTCCACACTGATTACCTTATACATAAGAATTACAAGGCAATCAAACTCACTGCAGCAATCAACAATATTTATTTAATATATCAGAAATTATTAATTAAGATACTTTATTATTTTAAAACCACTCAGATAATAAGGCACAACAATACAATTACAAATTATACTCTAGGTATCAACTCATGTGTATATTAAAAAACAAATGGTAGTGGTTCCAACCGGCCAATCCTCTCCCCGACAACAACATTCTAGAACCATAGTTGCCATTTTTAGTAGTTTTCAAATAATATTCAATTTACAAAATCTATTATCATTTATTAAAATACAATAGTTATAATGGAGATGAGTCATCTATATATATATATATATATATATATATATATATATATATATATATATATATATATATATATATATATATATATATATATATATATATATATATATATATATATATATATATATATATATGCGAATCAAATGGTTCGCTTCCTTTTCTTGATATTTTTATCTCCCACTCTTCTTGTGTATTCTTTACTTCTATTTATCATAAGCCTTCTAATGATACCTTGTTTGGTACTAATTTTTTTAGCTCTATCATCCTTTATTATAAAATTCCTGGCCGTAAGTCTCGCATGCATAGAGTATTACATTTGTTCTAACTGTAATTCTTTCCATGTTGTAGAGTTTTAATATCCTTCTAACTGGTGTGCTCTTTCCTCAGTACCATCTACCACCCCAAATGTACTCTCTACATTGTTTCTAAATGCCCTGTCCATGCTAGAATTCATTGCATTGGGCCTCTCTCTCGAGATCTTCATTTCCAAATTAGGGAATATGTTACACGAACATTTTCCACAATGTAACTTTCATATTTCCTTTAAAAACAACAACTCAATCGGTAGTTATTTTAAGATTAAAGAAAGTATTCCCATGTACTTTCGGTCTTGCATCGTAAATAACTTACAAATGTACAGACTATAATGTCGACTATGTGGGCCAAACCAGCCTACAACTAAAGATGTGAGCCTTTAAACACATGGACATCTCCTTTCGTACTAATCTGCAGATTTCCCATCAGGAGAATTCAGCTATCAGAGATCATTCTAATCTCACTAAACATTCTATATCTCTCCAGTAATTATATGCTTCTAATGACGAAGAGCCTAAAATTTTGGAATCCTTTATATATAAAAACAATTAATCCCACACTTTATACACAGAGATTTTCTTTCTCACTTCTAATTTCTTGATCTGTCTTTCATCGTTCTTCTTTCTTTTCTTTTCTCTCTTTTTGTCTTGTCCATTCTTACCACCCTCATTTTTTTTGTTTTTTTTTTAGCTTTTTAAAACTTTTTAATCTTCACATATTTTCACATATAAAAAAAATTATGTTCATTCTGTTTCCTGCACTGAAGATATATTGTCATAAATACGAAGCGTTTGAATTAAAATGAATGTATCAGATTTCTTTGCAAGTTTATTCATATTTAAAATTAGGTTAAGAACTCCTCTATTACTATATATATATATATATATATATATATATATATATATATATATATATATATATATATATATATATATATATATATATATATATATATATATATATATATATATATATATATATATATATATATATATATATATATATATATATATATATATATATATATATATATATATATATATATATATATATATATATATATATATATATATATACAGACGGGCAGGATATCTGCTTACTGGCAGGGTGTCCGGCCTATCCGGCTCTCCAGTCGGATATCCGGTAAAGAATAAAATCCTCAATTGAGAAAAAGTTTTCAAATGATAAAAGTATCCAATGTCTTTGCATATTGTATTCCAATTTGTTTTGTGTTTTCATCTCTTTGTAACAGCATTGAAATATTGTTCGCTATTCATACTCAATAAATGTAGATAAGCAATCAAAATTTTATCAATTTATTTACATTCCAAGCATGGAATTAAGTCATTTTTCACAGAATATATACATATATATATATATATATATATATATATATATATATATATATATATATATATATATATATATATATATATATATATATATATATATATATATATTTATATTCTGTGAAAAATGACTTAATTCCATGTTTGTAATGTAAATAAATTGATAAAATTTGGATTGCTTATCTACATTTATTGAGTATCAATAGCCGACAATATTTCAATGCTGTTACAAAGAGATGAAAATAAAAAATAAATTGGAATACAATAAGCAAAGACATTGGACAACTTTTATCATTTGAAAATTCTGTTCTCATAATTGAGGATTTTATTTTTATCGGATATCCGACAGGATAGCCTGATAGGCCGGATAGCCTGATAGTAACCAGATATCCGGCCCTTCTGTAATATATATATATATATATATATATATATATATATATATATATATATATATATATATATATATATATATATATATATATATATATATATATATATATATATATATATATATATATATATATATATATATATATATATATATATATATATATATATATATATATATATATATATATATATATATATATATATATATATATATATATATATATATATATATATATATATATATATATATATATATATATATATATATATATATATATATATATATATATATATATATATATATATAATATATATATATATATATATATATATATATAATATATATATATATATATATATATATATATATATATATATATATATATATATATATATATATATATATATATATTATATATATATATATATATATATATATATATATATATATATATATATATATATATATATATATATATATATATATATATATATATATATATATATATTATATATATATATATATATATATATATATATATATATATATATATATATATATATATATATATATATATATCTATCTCCATACATTATTATGAGGTGTTATAATGAGACGAGAATTTAAAGTCTTTATCCTAGAAAGAACTTTGTAAATAGTACAACCACAGGTATGCAATGGGTACTTAGTAAAAAGAACGAAAGAGTACCCAATATTGTATCATTGATTAGAATGTAAAATGGTTTTGAAAGTCCCTGAGAACCTAAACCTCTTTGTAACGTATGAAAGAATTTGAGCTTTACCAGAAATATCAATCAGAGAAAAAAAAAGAACTTTAGGTTATTAAGAACTAGGCAAATTTTTAAAACTGTTTTAGAAGATCATACAGTTTTGTGGAAGATTTGTGCAAGTTATTTAATATATATATATATATATATATATATATATATATATATATATATATATATATATATATATATATATATATATATATATATATATATATATATATATATATATATATATATATATATATATATATATAATAAGACAATGATTCGGTGCGCAATAGCTACCCTCTATTTATGAAATTTTTGCTGGTTGAATTTTTTTAGGTTAAAAAAGTAGTGTTTTGCATGTCTTCTGTACAGAATTGAATAGATGATGTAGTAATAAATGAAAAATAGGAAGATGATATGGAAAAAATCAGTAGTGATGAGTAACACTTCTTATCACATTAATTATTTTTAAAAATAATGTTTATTTTAGCCAGCTGTCTTAGAGCGACCGGAAAGGAAATCAGAGATAAAATTTCATAGATTATGATGAAACGCCGAAAGACGGAAGTTTGAAAAATGGAAGCTTTATTCAGAATTCTACTGAAAGCTTTCGATAAGCCCAGCATAAAAGGAAGAAAATTAGCGGATATGACAAAGGGCAAAGAAAAAAAAGCAAGAGGGGAAGAAGATCAACAGGTGAAGGTACTTTTTTTACGAAAAGTTAACATTGGCTATCTGAGGTAAAATTAGAAATAATGTACTTACTAATTATTCCTGCTAATTATAGTTTCGAAACTTAATATCATATTTTGCACAGTAATAGCAACTAGTTCGAAATGACAAGAGTCATAAGGTTAATAAAAATCTCTTTTTTCCTGCTTAAAAAAGGAACCCACAAATTCAGTAAGAGGAAAGGGAAGAAGCTGATAAATAAAGGAGAACCGACTTACTAAAACAAGTCATTAACTCTTTTCAAAACAACAAAAGAATAATGTCTCAATAATTACCTCAGAGAAGATAAATCAACTCTTTTAGAAGAAATCACAAAAATTATCAGGAATGAGTTGGAAAGCTTTGAGTAGAAGGAATATAACTCTTAAATCGACCAGAGGTGGAGTTGGAAAACAAAAACTTGATCTTGTAGTTTACTTTTCATCTTTCTGCAGCATTTAAGGCAGATTGTAGATGATTAGGAGAAAATAAATAAAAGAAAGATGAAGTTTCAAAAGGAGAAAAAAAGAAAAAAGAAAAAGAGGAAGTTTCAAAATTTTGCATATATATATATATATATATATATATATATATATATATATATATATATATATATATATATATATATATATATATATATATATATATATATATATATATATATGTGTGTGTGTGTGTGTGTGTGTTTGCTTGTATACCCTAAAAAGTGAACCATAGATTTCTTCTCTTCTTATTTTAATGGACATTTGCTGATTAAGTTTTAAAGTTTATTAGTCAGTTAAGACCTCGAAGTAATATATGAATATTTATGAATATTTAACTCTCTCGATGCTTATCTCTCATTCCATATTCAGAATATATATATATATATATATATATATATATATATATATATATATATATATATATATATATATATATATATATATATATATATATATATATATATATATATATATATATATATATATATATATATATATATATATATATATATATATATATATATATATATATATATATATATATATATATATATATATATATATATATATATATATATATATATATATATATATATATATATATATATATATATATATATATATATATATATATATATATATATATATATATATATATATATATATATATATATATATATATATATATATATATATATATATATATATATATATATATATATATATATATATATATATATATATATATATATATATATATATATATGAGTGTGTGTGAGTATGTGTGTGTTTGTGCCAGAGATATATAAAGCATTTTAACTGTATTATTTTAACCAGTATAAATAAAATTTAATCTGTTCACCCAGCAGTAAATCAGAAAAGCAAAATTTAAATCTTTTAAGGTTTGAAGTCATGTGACTTTGTTTTTAATGACTGTAATCCATTTCATGTTCAGTTATTAAAGTACCATTTCATACCAAATTGAATACTGTTGTTACTACTACTACAATCACTATTAATATTAATACTATTAGTTATAATAATAGTATTTAGTAATAATAATAATAATAATAATAATAATAATAATAATAATAATAATAATAATAATAATAATAATAATAATAATAATGATAATAATAATATAATAATAATAATAATAATAATAATAATAATAATAATAATAATAATAATAATAATAATAATATAATAATAATAATAATAATAATAAATATATATATATATATATATATATATATATATATATATATATATATATATATATATATATATATATATATATATATATATATATATATATATATATATATATATATATATATATATATATATATATATATATATATATATATATATATATATATATATATATATATATATATATATATATATATATATATATATATATATATATATATATATATATATATATATATATATATATATATATATATATATATATATATATATATATATATATATATATATATATATATATATATATATATATATATATATATATATATAGAGAGCATCGTCTTGGCTACACTTGGTGAATCTTATACAAGCAAAAATCACGAGTACAAGTTAAATTGCAATGAAATTATAGCAT
>SEYY01019856.1:0-5000 GCA_009176605.1 Armadillidium nasatum
TATATATTACTAATACTTTTATGGGTTTTTCTTAAAAGTCGTTTATTAAATGCATGATTAGGCCCTATTTCATTAAATTAATGGCACTGGCACTCATGATGGAAAAGGGTGCCACACTCTATACAGTCACGCACGTTCACAGAATTCATATATTTATATACACATTATGTATATATGATCGCGTACATGTAAATTTATACATGGTGGGCGTAGTGAGGGAAAAATTTCTTTGAATCATTGATAAAGATTTCTTTCTTTGATAGGAAAGATTTAAAGTTTGGGTAAGGCTCTTATCCCCCCCCCCTCAAAATTCCACTGACCCTATGTTTATGTATTTGGGGGGGGGGAGGGGTAGTTTCGGGAAGGGTAAAACCCTCCCAGAAATTGCTTTGAATTTTGGGGGTAAAAAAAAAAAAAAAATACATGCTATATCCAGACTAAAGACTATTGTTATTATTATTATTATTTATTATTATTATTATTATTATTATTATTATTATTATTATTATTATTATTATTTTTATTATAATTATTATTATTAATGCTAAAATTTAAGGTTTATTTATAAAAAAAATTTTATTTTATAAATTTTTTTTATCTAATGGGCATTGCCCCATTCGAGGAGAGGAACTTTTCAAGGTAGATTATTCCTTAAGGGGGGGGGGGAATTGAACAGCTCCCTTGCATACCACCCCCTCCCCCACTCCTTCCACTGTGATGGTATAAGCAGTTTGTCTGAAACGTTAATGATGAACTCCTGTAGGTAGGTTACGTAAGTTGAAAGGGCGAACCTGACTTCTAGGTGTGTGTGTGTGTGTGTGTGTGTGTGTGTGTGTGTGTGTGTGTGTGTGTGTGTGTGCGTGCGTGCGTGGTGCGTGCGTGCGTGTGTTTGTTTGTTTTACTGTTTTCTTGAGTAATACCTTCCTGTCACCTTGCCAGTGGGTTGACCAATGGAAAATAATTGGGAAATATAATTTGTGTTAGTTTAGTAATAATAATAATAATAATAATAATAATAATAATAATAATAATAAATTTGTTTTTTTTTTTTTTTTTTTTTTTTTTATTTAATTTTAGATTTTATTATTATTATTATTATTATTATTATTATTATTATTATTATTATTATTATTATTATTATTATTATTATTACTATTATTACTATTATTATATTATTATTATTATTATATATATTTTAATATATTATATTATTATTAATAACATTATCATTATTATTTATTACTATTGTTATTATTACTTTTATTTTAATATTATTATTATCGTTATTATTTTTATTATTAGTATTATTATCATTATTATTATTATTATTATTATTATTATTATTATTATTATTATTATTATTCTAATCATATATAATTAGAACTTGTAGTTATATTTTTAATATTAATTTCTTAATTAAAAGATATTAAATGAACTTGATTATATTGCTATTTAATATTAATGATAATTCTATTTATAATTTACTGGTGATCTTCTCTCTGATTCAGTCCTGAGCCTCTTCTATACAGAAATTTGGTAAATATTTTCTGTGGTAAATATTTCTGCCAAGCTTTTTTTTTTTTTTTTTTTTTTTTTTTTTTTTTTTTTTTTTATCTCCTCCAGTGGGAAAAGGCCAGAGACCTACCAAATTTCACCGGAGTTGGAAAAATCTTATCCTGATCGAAGGAGGCCAACATGTCCAGATACACGGCGTTTGAAAGTATGCAAGTCAAAGGAAGTTGGGAAAACAGATGAAGGGAGTGTGTTCCAGACTTTACCAGTAGAGTATATGTAAGATTGAGCATAGCGGTTAAGTCTGGGGTCTGAGAGTCGGACAGAGAAAGGATGAGACTGTGAAGAATAGACGTGTCGCACAAGCACTTCTCAATGGAGGAGGTATGCGACGAGAGAGTTCAGAAGAGCATTGTCCGTGATAGTATAGAGAGAGTGACGCAACAATTCGACGAGCAAAAAGAGATTGAAGAGAGTTAGTAAGAGCAAGAGAGTTGATGAGACGAAAAGCTTTAGACTCCACTTTCTCAAGGAGAGCTGTATGTGTGGAACCACCCCAGATGTGTGAAGCATATTCCATACAGGAGCGAACAACACCCCTATAGAGGGCAAGCAACTGTGGTGGAGTGAAGCAATTCTGAAAGCGCCTCAGAACACCCAACTCCTTAGAAGCTTGTTTAGAAAGAGAAGTAAATGTGATTTTTCCAAGAAAGATCACGAGAAAAGGGTACGATAGAGCCTATCAGAAATCCTGCGCATTTGGTAAATATTTTGCTGTGGCTTTAGAAATACTAAAAACCTTCGATAAAGCCTCTAGAGCAGAAAGTTTTGATTTCTAAACATCCTTCTTTAAGTGTCTATCATCCATCTCTCTGTGTCCGTCTGTTTGATTTCCTTCTGATGTAATTTTTAAATTTTCCGTTTAAGTTCCGAGATTTATCGCATATGAAAACTATAATTCTGACCTGCATATTTTTGTCTTTTTGAAATAGGCTTTTTAAATACGTCAGTGTTATTGCAGTACTAATAAAAAATCATGTAGAAGATTGAAAATAATAAACCATTTGAAAATTTTTCCTACAGTGTTTAAAGTAAAATAGAATTTCGTTTTTATTTATAAAAAAACAAAAAAAACAATAATAATAATAATAATAATAATAATAATAATAATAATAATAATAATAATAATAATAATAATAATAATAATTATTATTATTTTAATGTCCTGAAAAATAGAACAATCAAATAGTAATGCATGATTTATTAAGTTTAATTTTTTAAAACTCAAATCAGTTTGCTCTTTGCTCTTGTCGAGGAAGGGTGTATTTCTCCGCAGAGTTTATATTCACACGTGCTCTATTAGGTTTGTAAATATATATATATATATATATATATATTATATATATATATATATATATATATATATATATATATATATATATATATATATATATATATATATATATATATATATATATATATATATATATATATATATTAACATTTTTTTTTTTTTTTTTTTTTTTTTTTTTTTTTTTTTTTTTTTTTTTTTTTTTTTTTTTTTATTTTATTTTATTATTATTATTATTATTATTATTATTATTATTATTATTATTATTATTATTATTATTATTATTATTAGTTATTATCATTATTATTATTATTATTATTATTATTATTATTATTATTATTATTATTATTGTTATTATTATTATTATTTTAATAATAATTGTTTATTTGAATTAGTGATTTTAAATCTAATATTTTTTCACTATCTTTTATTTACACTAAAATTTACGTGGTCTAACATGTTATTAATTCTGACGTGTTATGCTGTCACAGTTACACGCGTTATATGTGTTACATGTGTTATATGTGTTACATATGTGATTATGTGTGAAATTGTTCCAGGGTTTTGGTAAGGATTAGGTGTAATGTTAGACCTGGGTTGGGTTAGGATTAGGTCTGAAATTAGACCTAGGTTGGGTTAGGGTTAGGTATATGAAGTTAGGTCTGAGTTAGGTTAAACTTGTAAAATTATTAGCAAGGAAAATTTTAATTCTCTTCATTAGCGTTTGATTTAAATTCAGTGGAATCTTGTTCCGAAATATGTATCGGATTTCATTCGGATATTCTCCCGTAATGACTTACACATTTTCGGTAAACTGCCAACAAGAGATAGGACAATCGATGGTGGGTTTGAGGTTTGAAGACAATGGCTGCGCCATTACACGGTAATTGTGGGGAGAAGTGGGTGAAGGTGACCCTTCTGAAGTGAATTGTGGAGCCACCAGTCGGAATTGGATTCGGATGATTGGGAGGATGTTATAAATTGTTTAAAAATATTCCGGATAAAATCTTAAAAGTCTATCTATTTATAGATATATATCTATCTAATTGATAGATAGTATCTATCTATCTATATATCTTCATTTATTCCTCTCTCTCTCTCTGTCTGTATATATATATATATATATATATATATATATAATTATATATATATATATATATATATATATATATATATATATATATATATATATATATTATATATATATATATATATATATATTTTCCACCAGAGTTGGGGTAATACGAGAAACTTGGTCGTCAAACGCCGACATGTCCCAATTCACGGCGTTTAAAACTGTGAAATTCAAAGGAAGTTGGGAAAACAGATAAAGGGAGTGTGTTCCAGACTTTACCAGTAGAGTACATGTAAGATTGAGCATAGCGGTTAAGTCTGGGGTCAGAGAGTTGGACAGAGAAAAGTTGAAACTGTATAGAATGGCGTGTCGCACGAACCCTTCTCAATAGAAGAGGTACGCGACGAGAGAATTCAGAAGAGCAGTGTAAATTGTAATAACGATAGTACAGAGATAGTAACGCAAACAATTCGACGGGAAGAAAGAGATTGGAGAGAATTAGTGCGAGATGGAGAAGTTGATGAGACGAAAAACACCTAGACTCCACCTTGTCAAGGAGAGTTGTATGAGTAGAACCATCCCAGATGTATGAAGCATACTTCATACAGGGGCGAACAACACCCCTAAAGAGAGCAAGCAATTGGGGTGACGAGAAGAAATTATGAAGGCACCTCAGAACACCTAACATCTTTGAAGCTTGTTTAGAAAGAGAAGTAATGTGATCCTTCGAAGAAAGAACAAGAAAAAAAGAAACACCGAGAATATTAAGGAGAGATGAAGGTTTGAGTTGTGTGTTTTCGAAGATGAAATCATGGTTGTGTGGAAGATTCTTTCGGCCATGTTTTCTCTTCCCCAATTTGAATTACATGAAGAATCAGATGTTAGTTGCTGCAAGGCTACCCCCCTTACTTCTATTAATTAACTTCTGTTGACAGGAGCGATTTTCAAACTGGAATTAGTAATGGAAGGTGGAGTCATCAGCATAGGAGTGAATAGAAGATGAAATAATAGAGAGAAGGTCATTAATGAAAAGTAGAAAAAATGTTTGGGATAGGACAGAAC
>SEYY01019856.1:10000-20000 GCA_009176605.1 Armadillidium nasatum
TTCTCTTTGCAACTCTCTGACCCAGACTTAACCGCTATGTATAATCTTACATGTGTTATTCTGGTAAAGTCTGGAACACACTCCCTTTATCTATTTTCCCAACTCTATAACTTGCACACTTTTAAACGCCGTGTATCGGGGCATGTCGGTATTTAATCGGCCTTCGATTCTGTTATCCCCCAACTCTGGTGGAAATCGGTAGGCCCACCCGAGGATATATATATATATATATATATATATATATATATATATATATATATATATATATATATATATATATATATATATATATATATATATATATAGTATATATATATATATATTGTGGTATATATATTTCATATATATATATATATATATATCTATATACATATATATATATATATATATATATGGTATATTATATATATATATTATATATATATATAAAGGTTAGGTGCGAAATTTCTAGCTACAAGGCCTTTGAGAAGAGACCTTTAACTATCTTTTTATATTCATTTAAATCTTATTTGTTGTTGACGTTACATGAAAAGTCGTTAAATAATTAATTTGTGTGAATGAGGTCATTACGCAGCCCCCTCCGTGTTGATAAAAAAAAAGTAGCAATCATAAATATCAGGATTTTACTTTCGCAAATTATTAATAGGTTTTAATTTTTTAAATGGAAAAAATTTTTTTTTTTCCAAGCGATCCAAATACCCCTAAATATTAAATGTGACGTAGAAATAAATCTTCCCTCAAATTAGGGGGATCCCCCTCAAATTAGGGGGATTTGTTCTTTATTATCTTCTTATTTATGTCATGAGTAGTTCGAACGTTTTAAACGATTGTTATAATAATAATAATAATAATAATAATAATAATAATACTACTACTACTATACTACTAATAATAATAATAATAATAATAATAATAATAATAATAATAACGCTCTACCTTGGTTTTGCTTGCCTAAAGTTCGTGTTGCTTCGCCCTCCAATAACCTTAACGGCTATAGTTTAAAATGCCACATAAACCTATTTGTAATTTAAGGCTTATATATATATATATATATATATATATATATATATATATATATATATATATATATATATATATATATATATATATATATATATATATATATATATATATATATATATATATATATATATATATGTGAAGTGATTTTTGTTTTCTTAGATGGTATTTAACCTAAATAATACGAGTATATTACCACGCAAACGGATAGAGGAACGAAAATTCTCAAAAAAATATAGGTATTACTTTTAATATGTATAATAATAATAATAATAATAATAATAATAATAATAATAATAATAATAATAATAATAATAATAATAATAATAATGTTCTCAAATCGATATTTATTTGCTGGAGAACGACAATTATGATTGGGCGAAATATCTTATTGAAGTTACGAACTTTTCTGAACATGACTTTGAATAAGTTTAGAGAAGTTCAATTTACCATGTCTTTAACTAAGAGATAATAAACTTTCTTTGTCTCTAACCAAGAGGTAATCAAGTTACTTTGTCTTTAACTTGTGAAAAGGGCTCTGCCCGTGAGTTGAGTGGTGGCAAAAAATAAAAATAAAAATAAAAAATAAAAAAATAGCAACTTTGTCTTTAAACAAGAGAGAATCAACTTGACTTAGTCTTCAACCTGATACAGAATCAATCTCACTTTGTCTTTAACCAAATGAGAATCAACTTTGACTTAATTTAACCAAGAGATATTTCAACTTTGCATTTCCAATTGGATCTTGAGAACATCTTTAAGTATGGAGTTTGAGGATAACTCTTTGAAAACGTCGGAGCTTTTAGGACAATTTTGGAAACATTGAAGCTTGGGTACGACTCTGAAAGGTTGGAGCATTGGTTAAACTCTCTGAAATTGTTAAAATTTGAGAACAAATCTTTTAAAACATTATAGGTTAAGACCAACTCTTTGGAGCATTGCTCTAGGACAATTTTTGGAAAACTTTGGACCTTAAGGAGAACTCTTTGAAAATGTCGAATAAAGAGTGTAAAAAATGGAGAACTATGATAATAAAAATAAAAACAGTTACTATGCAAACATCAAATGTGTGTAGTACATATAAATACAATTGTGAGACAGGTAATAAAAGTAAAGGAAATGGTGTAGAAAATATTGCAAATAAAAATAGAATATATATTGAACAAGCTCATATGTTTTAGGGTACGTATATTTCACAAGGTTTGTTTATAAAATGATAATAATAATAACAATAAAGAAAAGTGAAGAAAAGAGTAATAAAGATAGTAAAAGAAATAGTAATAATAATAAATTCATCGGATGATGTATTCCACAAGATGAATGGGATATATAAAACAATATGTATTTAAAGGGATCGTATATTTCACAATTTATGAACAGGTAAAATGATGCGGGTGATAGTGTAGGGATGAGCGCGGGTGTGGTGTTGATGCGTTACAGGTGTGTGGCAGTGTAGTGGGCTGGCGAGAGAGCTGAGATCACTAATGCGTCTTAACGAGAATGGGGCTCAGAAATTATGCAGCTAAACCCACCTATACCCTTCTTAGGGGAGCCCATACTCCTTCACAGGCTTACCCGCTAATGCGCATAATTGTTTAATTTTTCTGTTTTTAAATTTTTGTAATTTTTTGGAAAATTTATTTTTTGCAACATTGCAATATACATATATACTAATTACCATTATTATCTTCTCTCGAAATATTTTTTCTTCAAAATTTATTTTTCTTTTCTTTGCAACGTACAAATGCAACATTTTACCCACAGTTTATCCGCCCTACTACTACTTGCGGAATAGTTAAAAAAAAATCATTCAGCATTCTCTTATACAAACACACATACACACACATAACACTCACATTCATAGTGGGATACCAACAACTATTTTATATTTGAAATATATATTTTTACTTGAAAAATCACTTATTTCTTTATTAATTTTTAAAATATGCAATGGTGGTGTGAAGACAAATACGTACACACACACACACACACACACACACACACACACACACACACACACACACACACACACACACACACACACACACACCGTACATCAGCCTCGGCTCCGTCAATTTAAAATATCCGGTTCTAACTCCACCATTTTAAATTGCACTGCTTTGGCTCCGGGTTCAATTTTGTTCTGGTTGTGGCTCCAACTCCGGCTCCGCAATCCGATTTCATCCGGCAGTGATATCGGAGCACTTTTCTTATAGCGCTACCTCAATTTACTTTTTAAGTTTATTTTGAGTGAAAAATGTACAGAAAAATGAATGAAAAAATGTTAAGGATAAGGAAATAAAAAAGTGTAGCGATTAAATGAATGAAAAATATAAATGTAAATGAATGAAAAATGTAAATGTAAATGAATGAAAAATATACCGATGAATAAATGAAAAATGTAACGTAAGTGAATTAAAATTGTATACCGATAAACGTTTGAAAAAATGTACCGATAAATGAATGAAAAATTTACGAACGAAAAATAAAGTACTGAAAAATGTGCTGATAAGTGAACGAAAATGTACCAAATATGACCGAAAAACTGTACTGATAAGTGAATGAAAATGTACCGAATTTGACCGAAAAATGTGCTGAAAGTGAACGAAAATGTACCGAATAAGACCGAAACTGTACTGATAAGTAAATGAAAATGTACCAAATAAGACTGAAACTGTACTGAAAATTGAACGAAAATGTACCGAATATGACCTAAAATTGTGCAAAGTGAATGAAAATGTACCGAATATGACAGAAAACTGTATTGATAATGAACGAAAATGTACTTAAAGCCTCCGTCTACGTTCACCTGTGGGACTTGCGTTAGCCTTGGGATTGGGTGTTATATATATATATATATATATATATATATATATATATATATATATATATATATATATATATATATATATATATATATATATATATATATATATATATATATATATATATATATATATATATATATATATATATATATATATATATATGACCATTACATTTATTTATTTTTAAAAAAAATATCATTTTATTTTTTTTTTTTTTTTTTTTTTTTTTTTTTTTTTTTTTTTTTTTTTTTATTTTTTTTTTTTTTTTTTTTTTTTTTTTTTTTATTTGTAAAATTTATTTTATTTTTATTTTTATATTTTTAAAATTTATTTTATTTTTATTTTTATATTTTTAAAATTTATTTTTATTTTTATTTTCATTTATTTATGTAAATATTAACTTACACGCTTTGCAAGTTAATTTCTGGATGTGTAGTGGCATAATTAGTGGGTGTAGTGTGGTGATAGTTTTAATATTGTAGTGATATGTTGATGGGCGTAATGTGGGGACGATTTTAATGTACTAGTGATAATTGTTGGTTGTATGGTAGAGAAAGATTTGTTGGTATTCCTGGGGGCTGGGACTGAGGTGGGGCGGGGGGGCGGGGCGGGGGCTGGGGCGAGGGCGGGGGCTGGATGTATTACACCCTACATTTTTTTTTTTAAAGTTCACATCTCATGGGCATTGCCCTATTCGAGGAGAGGAACTTTTCTAGGTAGTATATACCTAGGATACCCAAGTGGGAATCAAACCAGCGCCCTCAAACGCGTGAGTCAATCACTCTAACGTTTGAGCCACGGTAGACGGCAAAGGATATGGATATGATATCTACATGGAAATGTTTTTATTATTATTTTTATTATTTATACATATAAGTTATATGTTAATATGTTAATTATCCATTTCCACGTATCCACTTTAATTAAAGCTGCTATCCACATTTTCATTGTCGGGCAGATATCCTCATAAACATTTCCACTAGGGATGGAGCGATACCGGAATTTTTGCCGATACCGATACCGTTTATCCATTCATATACCAGAATTTTTACCGCTACCGATACCAATACCGACACTAAGACTTTCAAATTTACCGATACCGATACTGAAAATATACCGATACCGATACTTCACTCCATCACTAATTTCCACCAATAAAGTTGACATTCGTATCTGAATGCTAAATACTCGTTATACACGTTAGAATTGCTGTATCGGCTTCCATATACATATTACGCAATGCCACATCCACGTCCATATAAAACACGTTAAAATTGTCATATCCACATTCAGATAAACACTTTAGAATTGTCATATCCTCATCCAGATAAATACAAAAGAAAATGTCATATCTGCATCCACTTAAACACTTTAATATTGCCTTATCCACATTCACATAAACATTATTTGCCATATCCTCCATCCGCTTAAACACAGTGAAATTGACATCCACATCTTTGATGAGAATCAGATTCAGCACCGACATCCGCATCCGCTCTAAATAAAAACTGCTAATCTGCTCTTAAATAAAAGCTTCCGCATCCGCATCCGCAATCTGACGTCACATTTACAAATGAAAACATTATCAATATAAAAAAAGCATTTAAAAAAAATCCTTTAAACCGTCCACCCAACCTCCCAAAATCTTTCGATATATATATATATATATATATATATATATATATATATATATATATATATATATATATATATATATATATATATATATATATATATATATATATATATATATATATATATATATATATATATATATATTTATATTTAATTAATTTATAATTACTAATTTTTTTTTGAGAATATATTCTTAATGCATTTTTGATGTCAGTCTTCATGTTAATTTAATATTAATTTTGTTTTAAAATATTATTTATTCTATTAATTAGTAATTAACTTGGTTTATTAGTATTATGATTATTATTATTATTAGTTTTATAATTATTATTATTATTATTATCATTATTATTTGTTTTATTATTATTATTATTATTATTATTATTATTATATTATTAGTTAGTAGTAGTAGTAGCAGTTATGAGTTATGTCGAGTTCTACTTTAATAATAACTACAATAATATTATTATTATTATTATTATTATTATTATTATTATTTTTAGTAACGGTAATATTAATAGTTTAGCAGTGAATAATATCCGTCTTAATAACAATCTATTATTATTATTATTTGTAGTTTTATTATTAATAGTATTTGTAGTGTATGTATAATGTGAACGGTTCTGACATCTGGGTTTAAATAATAATAATAATAATAATAATAATAATAATAATAATAATAATAATAATAATAATAATAATAAAATTATAATGATTAGCAGTATAGTTGTAATTGCTGTAGAAGATTTAGTATTATTACTATTAATTGTAGTATATACTGTGTAATATAGGTAATCATAGCATGGTATTATTATTAGTATCAGTAGTAGTAGTAACAGTTGAAGTAATACTAGTTGTAATAGTAATAATAGTTTTATAGGTGTATAATATTAATGGTGATAGTAACACGCAATTAATAATAATAATAATAATAATAATAATAATAATAATAATAATAAAAATAACAATAATAATTAGTAATAATAGTAACACGCTATTAATAATAACAATAATAATAAGTAATAATAGTAACACACTATTAATAATAATAATAATAATGATAATAGTAATAATAATAAATAACAATAAAAGTAACATGCTATTCAATAATAATAATAATAATAATAATAATAATAGTAATAATAATAATAATAATAGTAACACGCTATTAATAATAATAATAATAATAATAATCATAATAATAATAATAATAATGATAATAAATAATAATTAATAAAAAAAAAAAAAAAAAAAAAAAAAAAAAAAAAAAAAAAAAAAAAAAAAAAAAAAAAAAAAAAAAAAAAAAAAAAAATAATAATAATAATAATAATAATAATAATAATAATAATAATAATAATAATAATAATAATAATAATAATAATAATAATAATAATAATAATAATAATAATAATAATAATAATAATAAATAATAATAATAATAATAATAATAATAATAATAATAATAATAATAATAATAATAATAATAATAATAATAATAATAATAATAATAATAATAATAATTAGAGCATGTTATCATGAACTGTTTGTTCTTAGTAGTTAAAATCTCCGTCACGTTTATTGTTTATGACTTAAAAGCTTTTCTAGGATTTAAAAAAAAAAAGGGCGTAGCGTAGTCCTTCTACACTCCCCTCCTTTCCCCCACCTAAATAACTCTTTTCCTTGCTTACACCCATTAGTATTATGATTAGATTTTGATCCATTTTTTTGAAGTGGTCCTCGGGTTAATGACCGCTTAATGGATAATGATAGAGAGAGACACGTATTTCTTGTAAACTTTGCTTGTGGTTAATGGAATATGTATTTTTATTGTCTTTGGTGTGTGTGTGTGTACTCGGAGGGTGGTTGTGGTACATTTGTGTATATGCGAGTGTATTTTCTAAAGGTATGGTTGAGTAATTGGTTAATAATAAAGGTGGAATCTACCATGGAAATTGGTGATTCTTGTTCTGGGGTATTGGAACCAGGGCCGAAGTTGATTTCGAAGTCAAGGGTTGAAAATTTTAAGGGTCAATTTCTGGACTGTTGGATTGATTATGAAGTCAAAGTCAATAGCTATATAGTCAAAGTCAGAATAGTTAAGGATTATTTAGATTAATTAAGCAGTCGTAGTTCACAGAGTCAGACGGTTTATGTTGAAGTTGTAGCCATATTTGTGATTGAAGACCGAGTCTAGCAGTTTGAAGATCACCTCAATGATCCAAGTTATTCCGATAAAGTTTCTCTCTCTCTCATATCAATCACCCTCTCTATTTTTCTCCTCCTCTATTTCTATATATCTATCGCCCTCTCTCTCTCTCTCTCTCTCTCTCTCTCTCTCTCTCTCTCTCTCTCTCTCTCTCTCTCTCTCTCTCTCTCTCTCTCTCTCTCTCTCTCTCTCTCTCTCTCTCTCTCTCTCTCTCTCTCTCTCTCTCTCTCTCTCTCTCTCTCTCTCTCTCTCTCTCTCTCTCTCTCTCTCTCTCTCTCTCTCTCTCTCTCTCTCTCTCTCTCTCTCTCTCTCTCTCCTCCCCTCTCTCTTTCTCTCTCTCTCTCTCTCTCTCTCTCTCTCTCTCTCTCTCTCTCTCTCTCTCTCTCTCTCTCTCTCTCTCTCTCTCCCTCCCTCCCTCCCTCTCCCTCTTTCCCTCTCCTCTCTCTCCCTCCCTCTCCCTCCTCCCTCCCTCCCTCTCCCTCCCTCCCTCCCTCCCTCCCTCTCCCTCCCTCCCCTATCTCTCTCTCTCTCTCTCTCTCTCTCTCTCTCTCTCTCTCTCTCTCTCTCTCTCTCTCTCTCTCTTCTCTCCCCCTTTCTATCTATCTATCTACCTCTCTATCTCTCTCCTTCTCTATTTCTCTATCTCTCCCTCTCCACTCTCTCTTTTTCTCTCTGTTTCGTGTTATTGTTTGAGTGTGTCTTTGTTCAAGTACAAGATTTATAACTGGAGTGTACTTAATTCTATTTTAATGGCCATTCTGATTTCACTTAAGTACCTAATGAATAAATGTATTTGACGAGACTTGTAATCTATCCGCACTTATTAATCGATATTGTTAATTAGTAATTGTTTGTACTTGTTTTGAAGTCTGTTTTTTAAAAAGGTCAAAAAACTCTATTATTAATTAACGATATAAGTGATATTGATTTATACAATGTTCCAGTCGTAGTAAAATGTTCCCCTCTAATATTTTATTAAAGATCTTAAACATTTATGCACTGATTAAATTTTCAATTACAAAGACCTAAATTTGGATTTTGTAGTTTAATCCTACTTATAAATAGTTCAATATCTTATAAATTAGGTTAGGTTAAGTTAAGTTAGGTTAAGCTAGGTTATAAATGATGGTAAATCCTATTTAAATCCTATTTTTATAGGTTTTGGTTAAGTTAGATTAGATTAGGTTAAGTTAGTTATAAAAGATGGTAAATCCTATTTAATCCTATTTATAAAGGGTTGTTAGGTTAGGTTAAGTTAGGTTATAAATGATGATAAATCCTATTTAATTCTATTTATAAAGGGTTAAGTTAGGTTATAAATGATGGTAAATCCTATTTAATCGTATTTATAAAGGTATAGGTTAAGTTAGACTAGGTTAGGTTATAAAAGATGGTAAATCCTATTTAATCCTATTTATAAAGGGTTAGGTTAGGTTATAAAAGATGATAAATCCTATTTAATTAATCCTATTATAAAGGGTTTAACCCCACTTATCAGGATGAGGAACTTTAATCAAGGAGATTAATCCCTTTTTGCGTGTTTAATCCTACTAATAATGGGGTGAAATCCCACTCACACCTGGTGGTTAAGTCTACCCACAAGGTAATGGTATTTATCTCATGGTGTGGTGAATCATATTAACAGTGCACAGAATTGAACTCATCAGAGAGGGAATTCTTATCAACTTAAAGGACTAGATGTTGATCTCACACAGGGTGAAGACCCTCTTTCTGGGAGCATATATATATATATATATATATATATATATATATATATATATATATATATATATATATATATATATATATATATATATATATATATATATATATATATATATATATATATATATATATATATATATATATATATATATATATATATATATATTATATATATATATATATATATATATATATATAATATATATATATATATATATATATATATATATATATATATATATATGGGACGAAAGTCATTATTAACTAATATATATCCTCATTAACACCCTTTTTACGTAACGACTTGCCATTCATATAGAGTTGGAAACCCATGGTTCGAAGATATATATCAAATCACCCCTTTTTTGAAGGGGTGGTAGGATGAGAAATTTGTTCCGAATTTTAAGGTTACTATTAAATATTATTAATTATTATTATTATTATTATTATTATTATTATTATTATTATTATTATTATTATTATTATTATTATTATATAGTAGTAGAAGTAGCATTAGCGACAGGAAAAATGTTTTTTAAGATTTAAAATGTAGCATTTTATTATTAATATTATTATTATTATTATT
>SEYY01019856.1:27500-37500 GCA_009176605.1 Armadillidium nasatum
ATTTTTTGAGTGTAATAGTGATAACAATCCTGTAATGCAAGAAGCAGTTATGTCAGAATGTTTAATTAAATAACTAATACTGCATGGTAATATGTAATAATAGCAGTCTAGTGATAATACGGGCGACAAATAATACTAATATTAATAGTAATTGATATATTAGTATACTACAAAATTGTCCTAACGAATCGTTGTGACAAGTGGCAAAATGTCACAGTAAAATTTTCAGTAGAGAAAAGACATTTTAAGCATAAAAATGTCGCTTCACCGATTAATTTTCTAATAAGAAAATAACAGAAAAAAAAATTTGTTGTGACATTTTTGCCACTTGTCCCAACGATTCGTTAGGACAATTTTTGCAGTGTAGTGATAATAGTGGTGGTAGTTGTGGTAATATTGTTAATTATTATATGCAGAACATTAACGATTTGAATTTAAATGTCGGTGAACTTTATTTGTAAAGAAAAAAAAATTAGAAAAAATAAAACTATTTTTAACGTTTTAAATAATTGATAACCTTTTTTTTATATATCTATGTAAGTTAAATAAAACGTACATACGATAGAAACGTACACAATTTATAGTTTCTTCCTCAGTATACGAAGTAAACATACTTTTTTGTAAATTTAAATAATCGTTTACACATTAAATGGAAAACATGAATTGACTGGTTTTTGAGTCACGTGATTTTAGGGTTTCCAGAAAGCCATTTAATTCTTTTACCTTTGTTTGTTTAAAGATTTTACTTTGTTTATTCGGGTAATTTTTAACGGAAAGCTCAATGACCTAACCTGTTCTAATGGGGATCATGTAGGTAAATAAATGCGGTGGTGGTTGGGGGGGGGATCGGTACCCCACAATGTTATGAAATTTATTTTGGCTGCCGTGTCAAAATGGTAGAGTAATAATTCTTAACGGAAAGCTCAATAACCTAACCTATTCTAAAGGGGATCGTGTAGGTGAATACCTTTGTGGTAGGTGGGGGGATCAGTACCCCACAATGTTATGAAGCTTTGGGTAAAATCTATTTTGGCTACCGTGTCATAATGGTAGAGTGATTGATTCACATGGTAGTTCGATTCCTTATACGGATCTTAGGAAAAAAATTACCTAGGACGTTCCACTCCATGAATATGGGCAATGCCCATGAGGTGTGAACTTTTGTTTTTAAAATGTACTGTTTGGAATTTTTTCAGATCTTTGATTCTGACTACAGATCCGGCTGCGGCTCCGGCTCCGGCTGTGGAACATCATCACTAGTTTCTCACCTCGAGCATTCGGTATCTATCCCAGTCTTTGTAACCTCTCTCACTTCCTTTCCGATCGTTCAATATCAGCTGTTGTAAGATACCCTTCTTCCTTTAAATAAGTTAATTGAGGTGTTCTTCAAAGTTCTGTTCCATCCTTTAGCTTTCTTTCTGCATTTCATTATTGATCTCTCTGTCACTTTTCCTATTTCTCTTATGCTAACCTTCTATCTGACTTCCTTTCCGATCGCTCTATATCAGCTGTTGTAAGATACAGTTCATCATTTAAATCTGTTAAATGAGGTGTTCTTCAAAGTTCTGTTCCGCCTTTAGCTCTCTTTCTGTATTTCATCGATGATCTCCTCTCTGTCACTTCCTTTCCTATTTACTCTTATGCTAACCTTCTATCTGACTTCCTTTCCGTCGCTCTATATCAGCTGTTGTAAGATACAGTTCATCCTTTAAATCAGTTAAATGAGGTGTTCTTCAAACTTCTGTTCCGCCTTTAATTCTCTTTCTGCATTAATAATCTCCTCTCTGTCACTTCCTTTTCCTAATTTACTCTTACGCTAACGAATCCGCCTAAAATTACTCCTTTCAGTTTGAAAGACAATTCTCTGATCAGAAATTAGTTGATAGTAAGATACCGTTAAAAGTAAGGTTTACTCATTTCAGTTTGAATGACAAACCATTGATCAGAAGTTAGTTAATACTAGTAGGGCTTATGGCTTTGGTGCACCGACCTCCTATATTTTTTGTGACTATAGTTGATGCAGAGAAAACATGGTTGTTTTAATGATTCAAAAACAAAAACAAAAAAACAGTTTCTTCATCTATTACTCGACATAATTTTCCATACAATTATAACGTTTTGGAAAGCACAAATCTCAAATCTTCTGTTTTTATTTTAATATTCTTTGTATTTCTGTCCATGGGAGGTTCACATTAGCTATCACTAAACTAGCTTCTAAGAGGTTAAATAATCTGTGACGCCTTTGGGACTTTTTCGCACTACCCCAGTTAGGGATATTGTTTGCTTTCGTAGGGAGTATGCGCAGCACATTTTTGATGGTTCTACACATAACTCTTTCTCCCTGATAAATGAGAGTCTAGAGCTTTTCGACTTGTCAACTTTATGTTCTTACTAACTCTCTTCAATCTCTTTTTGTTTGCTTTACTATTCTTATATGATCGCTACACTGCAAAAATTGTCCTAACGAATCGTTGAGACAAGTGGCAAAAAATGTCACAACAAATTTTTTTTCAGTTATTTTCTTATTATAAAATAAATCGGTGAAGCGACTTTCTTATGCTTAACATGTCTTTCCTTTACTGAAAATTTTACTGTAACATTTTTTCCACTTGTCCCAACGATTCGTTAGGACAATTTTTGCAGTCTACATTACAGTCCTACGTTGAAGGCCTCTGGTCTTTTACTACTGAAGGATATATATATATATATATATATATATATATATATATATATATATATATATATATATATATATATATATATATATATATATATATATATATATATATTATATATATCGATCAATCTGTGCAGAATGTTTTTATGTATAAATTATGATAAGAGAAAGGAAAAAAAATGGCTAAAATCTAATTTTGCTTATAGATTTGTACATTGTAGAAACTAATGTCTGATAACACATGTACAATTCATGCTTAAACACACACACACACACACACACACACACACACACACACACACACACACACACACACACACACACACACACACACACACACTACACGCTTACACATACTTGTTTCTAAGGTCGTATGCTTTTATGATATTGATTGATGTTGAAATTTGTTTCAACTATATTTGGAATTAGGATTGTGGGGTTGCAAGGGTCCTGCACTTTAGGGTTATGCAGATTCGAAGCCATGCAGGGGAAGTGTCCCAGGTTTATTACTTAGGTCTTAAGTGTGTTTAAATATTTCGTTATAACCCTATATAAGGCTGTGTAGTTGGAAGTATCTTACATTTTAAGGTTATACGGGGTAAGGAATATGCATAGGTAGCAAAGATAATTCTGGAGCAATTCTGGATCCTCAGATAGTGTCCCGGAACCCTAGTTAGTGTCCCGGATCCCCAGATAGTGTCCCGGATCCCCAGATAATATCCCGTGTATCGGATCCCCAGATAGTGTTCCGGATCCCCAGGTAGTGTCTCGGATCCCCAGATAGTGTCCCGGATCCCCAAATAGTGTCCTGGAACCGGATCCCAGATAGTGTCTTGGATCCCCAGATAGTGTCCCGAATCCCCAGATAGTATTCCGGATCCCCCAGATAGTGTCCCGGAACCCCAAATAGTGTCCCGGATCCCCAGAGTGTTCCCGGAACCCCCCATCCATTTGAAAATTAGTTATCTATACGTATTTAATATTTACGTGGATCAATCTTTTCTTTTCATATATAAAATATAGAATAGGGGGAGCTCACTGGATCCCCAACGTTACATTTCTAGAGTAGTCAATAGAGTGATGTCAGAATCGGAATCTGAACAGAAAATTTTCAGGAGAGAACTCTGGTTATAACGACTTTATGAGGTAGCCTATAACATGGAATTGTAAGAAGTGTTTATTAAACCGATCCTTGTGTAGAAGATGCTCGTAAGTAGATTTGATTCTTTATTTTAGAACGTTTTTAGCTATGTTAATTAGGCTACGTTAGGTTACATTAAATTTGATTAGGTTAGGTTAGGTTAGGTTAGGATATGTTGTTAGGTTAGGTAAAGTAAGACACGTTGCTAAAAATAGAATGGGAACACCTTCTAGACAAGGTCCATTAAACCCCTGGATTCCTAAGATTTCAAGGCCGTCGGAATTATTACACTAAAAATATGTGCTGGAACCCACTATGTATTTTTTATTTTATTTTTATGAATATTAACGACAGTCAAGCTCAAATGACAAGTTTTCTATATTCAAATTTTAAATTTTGTAAAGTTTTAAATATTGTTGCCATTCTATCGAGTGGAAATGTGTAAAAAATATTCTAAGATTATCTCACAGAGCCATAAGTGGCGGAGCTCAAAAAAACTTAAAACTCGAATGCTTTTTATTAACCAAAGAGATTTCGGAGCTCGATCTAATCTAACCTAACCTAACCTAACCTACAACCCAAATGTTAAATAAAATAGTATACGAAAACCACCAACCAAAACCTTTTGTATTTACTGCACTTTTTAATTATATATCGTTCCCATTTTCATTAAACCTAATGTAGATATATCGATTATAATGCATCACTACTCACGGGTTGGGAGGTACGGGGGACTGAGGCTCCTGTATAAAAATGTTCATCTGCTATGCATGAACTCAATATATTTTGTCATTTTTTTTTTTTTTTAAAGGACAAAATCGAAGTTATTTTTTAATATAAATAAAAAAAGCACCTTTCCCCTTTTAATAATATACCCCAAATACGAGTATTTATATTTTGTATGTTTGCGTATAAAAATACATCAGTCCTATAATTTTCTCTTTAATTTTGTATACAAGAAAACTACCATTAACGTTTGATGAATATTTGAAAAGGCTTCGAGAAAACTATTTTTTTTTTTTTTTTTTTTTTTGTACTTTACTATATTATTGATGTTATTAAGTCCAGCCTTTTTTATGGTATTTCTTTTTGGAGAAACTGAACTTCACCTTTGTTAGGAGCAATGGGTTGGGCGTTTCATTGTTGTTACGAAATTAGTGTAATTTATTTATTTATTTATTTATTTAGGTTTTTAAGAGAGCAGTTCGATATATATATATATATATATATATATATATATATATATATATATATATATATATATATAATATATATAATATATATATATATATATATATATATATATATATATATATATATATATATATATATATATATATATATATATATATATATATATATAGGTTGAGTTAGGTCTGGTGAGGCAGTAACATTCAATTTTACGTATTATAAATGTCAAATTGGGGGACACCATAATTTTTTTCAGTCATTTCTCATAGTTTTTTTTTTTTTTTAAAACTAATTTCGAACATTTCTTATAAGTTTTATGAAATAGGAAAAATGCCGGAAATCTGGTCAAGTTAAAAGCCGACATGTCCCACTACACGGCGTTTGAAGGTGTGCAAGTTGAAGGTAGTTGGAAAATAGATAAAGGGAGTTTGTTGCAAACTTTACCAGTAGAGTACATATGAGATTGAGCATAGCGGTTCAATCTGTGGTCAGAATTGGACAGAGAAAGGAAGAGAATATATATATATATATATATATATATATATATATATATATATATATATATATATATATATATATATATATATATATATATATATATATATATATATATATATATATATATATATATATATATATGCTAGGAGGGGGTTTCAGAGAAAGTTTAACGAAGGGGCCATGAAGATCGAGGGGGGAGGGGGGAAAGAAGAAAATGATGAGGATGAAGCCAAATGGGTGGATGAAGGCGGAAAGACAAGCAAGAACGATTTTTTGAAAACTGATGAAGGAAGTCTTTGTTACAGTAATTATTGCGCTTCACATGAATAATAATAATAATAATAATAATAATAATAATAATAATAATAATACTGGTAGTAAGGAATGTTTAAAAAATGAACGAAGAATTAGTTCTTTTGTGAGCGATTCAACTCAGAACTCAGAGTCGTTCGCTTTGGTGAGCGATCGACATTGCCGTGTAATTCAGTTCTGAGTCATTCACGTTTTTTTGAACGACATTGCCCCCATCTCTAGTTTTTAAAATTACAAGGATACTACTAATATTTAATAATAGTAAGAGTAATCTGATCGTATATTTTTAGTACATTTTTTTAATTTTCATATGTAGGTTAACATAAGGAAAAAAATATATGCATTATTTATAGAAATGGAACTATGGCTTAGTATTGCAACCATAATTTTCATGTATTTTTATTTTTATTATAATTATTACTATTTTTTTTATTAACTTTAAATTGCATGGTTGAAATGAGGGTAGAAAAATAGGACAGTCTATTCCTTTATTAAAATTTTAATTTTAATTTGCTTATGTATAATATATATATATATATATTTGTCCCTAGGAAATCTCATTACATTAAAAAAAGAACATGAATACTAAATTAATATTCAAGATTATTTTTTTCTTTTTAATTAAAAAAACCACGCACTCACGCATACACACACACACGCACACACACACACGCACACACACACACACACACACACACACACACACACACACACACACACACACTCACACACACACTCACACACACAGCTCATTGACAATTAGTCTTATCATATTAAATCAAAACAATAAACTTAACGACGAAAGACAGCGTTGGATATTTTTCTTTTTTACGGTAAAGTAATATACAACACGAATAAAAATACCAGCATGTGGTATTGTTGATATCTCAATCAGTAGCTGTGATATATCAAGGTGAAGGGAGGGGGGGAGAAAGGAAAAGGAGGAAGGGCGAAATAAAGGAGGGGGGGTAGAGGGAGGATAAATTAATATACAGGAGAGAAGAGAAGAGAAAGTAGGGAGAGAGATAGAGATAGATAGATAGATAGATAGATAGATAGATAGATAGATAGATAGAGAGAGAGAGAGAGAGAGAGAAAAAAAACTTGAAACTTATACCTAATTATCTGTGGAGTCGCGGATGTAATGCAGATATCAAAATCTGAAACACTGTGGATGCGGATCTTTTATTTATACAGATACAGATTCTGATGCGGATGTATTAAATTTTGTGTATGTTCTGCATATACAGATACGAATTCATTAATTAGATGGTAATAATTAGATATGAGATAATCATGTTCCGGATATTCCGGATATCCGGATCCGATTCGATTCCAGTTCAAATTCCTCATATCCGGTTTACTTCCGGTTCCTATTCCGACTATTCCGGAATTTAGGTCGATTCTGGGATTCCAATTTCATATATCTGGCTCTATTCCTGTTCCGATTCCGACTATTATCCGGATATCCGGTTCTATTCTGATTTCTACTTAATATCCGGTTCAATTCCGATTCCGGATTTCAGGTCTGATTCCGGGTTCCAATTCCAGATATCCGGTTCGATTCCGATTCCCATTCTAGATATTCGGTTTAATTCCGGACCCTGATTCAGACTTCCGGATGTCCAGTTCGATTCCAATTCCAGTTCCGAAAATTTCGTTTTTCAGGTTCTATTCCGGTTTCAGTTCCAAATATCCGGTTCGATTCCTGTTCCGATTCCGACTATTCCGGATATCCTGTTCGGTTTTGAATATTCGGATATTCGAATATTTGGAATATTTCGAATATTCCGGGCCCCGATTCCGACTATTCCGGATGTCCAGTTCGATTCGGGTTTCAATTTCGACTATTCCGGATATCTGGTTTGATATCATTTTCCGATCTCTACTCCAAACCTTAGTAATAACCCATGACAAATATCGGTATCGGCATCGATATCGGCATCGAAACATTTTTTGCTGTATAAGCTTCGGTATCAGTTAAAACCAAAGATATCGATACCTAATACTATATTATAATGAACTGATATTGGTACCGATATATGGTATCGGCATATATATGGTATAGGCACTTAGTATCGTTATTTTTTTGTATCGGTGTTTGTTATCGGCTATTACCGATACCGATACTTAGTATCAGTATCGGTAAAACTTTTGCCATCGCTCAATATAAAATAAAATTATTAAATATTTATAAATTATATTAATTAAATTATAATTAAATATTATAATTTTTTATATGTATTTCTAAAAGATATACTGATACTATTATTATTATTATTATTATTATTATTATTATTCGTCTTGAAAGATATTCATAAAAAATTCATTATCTTTTTTATTCATTTTCCAATATATGATTCCAATTTCACGGGACATTGATACTACTACTACTACTACTACTACTACTACTACTATTAATAATAATAGTATTCTTTTTGAAACATATTCATATAAAATGCATTTAATTTTTTTTTTTCCAATTTATGATTGGATTTTGATTGTAATTAATGGCTGTCGCGGTTTTGTAGGTAAAAATGTAAATTAACGATGAATTATTAATTTATTTCAGGATGATACTGTAAGAGTTATTTGGGCATATGATGCCCTACCTCCAGACCCGTCCAAAGCTACTTTAAACTACCATGACCACAGGGGTACAAAATCTCTTTACTTGAGGGAGTCCAAGAGACCTGTGCCAAATGACCTTAACAGTGCCATGAAGTGGGACGTTCGTGCCCCGAATGTAAGTTCAAGACCTTTGTAGATACATACCCTATAGTGATAGAACAGGAGAGTGTGAAACACCCATTATATATATATATATATATATATATATATATATATATATATATATATATATATATATATATATATATATATATATATATATATATATATATATATATATATATATATATATATATATATATATATATATATATATATATAATTTGTGTGTACTTATGTGTTTGCAGGTGTATTCTTTTCTGAATATTTTTTCTCCCCGTTTTGTTTCCCACGATAAGAGGGTAAAATGATTTGTCGATCGTAAACATAACTTTTGTAGTGTTGGAAGGCTAACGTCGTTGTAGCTGTAACGAGGCGAAAAAAAACTTATCCAGATTTATATGTTTGTAGCGTTGGAAAGCCCACGATCTTGTCCAGATGAAATTTTTATTGTAATGTTGGGAGGACAACGTTGGTGCAGCTGTAGCCGGAATCTTGTCCAGTTTCATATATTGTCCAGTTTCCATTGTAAAGCCAACGATATTCTCTAGATGTATTTGTTATTGTAGTGTTGGGAATGGGTGAGAACAAAGTTGGTGAAAGCTGTAGGCGAAAACTTGTCCCTATTTATATATTGTAGTGTTGGAATGCCGATCTTCTTTAACTGTATTTGTTATTGTTTCGTTGGGAATGGGAGACCAACTTTGGTGTAGCTGTAACCGTTGTAGCTGTAGCCACCTTATTTGTGCAGATTTTTTTTCCCGTAGATAAAAATAAACGGTACCCACGTGAAACATACGTTACGCATCTACCTACAACTTCAAAAAAGATTATGGAACCTGCATTTAGAGTTGGAATTGGGGAGCCAAATTCTAACTTGGCACTTGAATTGGTGCCAGAATCTATATTTAAAAAAAATTGTTCCAGATTCTCAGTTTAAGTTTGTACTCGATTTGGACTCAAAGTCGAGGCTTGAGTCGAAGTTGCAGCTAATACTTGATTTGGAATTTGAGCTAAAATTAGTGCCAGAGTTTGGAGTCAAATTGAGTGCCAGTGCCATATCAGAATTGGAGTTAGGGCCAGAATAAGAGTCTAAATTTGTCTGATGATTCTGAGTTAATATCATTGTCAGAGTCAGAAATAGCATCAGAGTTGGAATTAATGCCAGAATCAGAGGTAATATCAGAGTCAGAATTAGTATAAGAGTTGGAATTAATGCCAGAATTAGAGGTAATAGAGTCAGAATTAGTATAAGAGTTGGAATTAATGCCAGAATTAGAGGTAATAGAGTCAGAATTAGTATAAGAGTTGGGGTTGATGCCAGAATCAGAGGTAGTGTCAGAGTCAGAATTAGTATAAGAGTTGGGGTTGATGTCAGAATCAGAGGTAGTGTCAGAGTCAGAATTAGTATAAGAGTTGGAATTAATGCCAGAATCAGAGGTAGTGTCAGA
>SEYY01019856.1:42500-72500 GCA_009176605.1 Armadillidium nasatum
TATATATATATATATATATATATATATATAATATATATATATGACTCGTTGCAACTGTAACATACACTAATTATTTTCTAGTTAATTGTAAGTATTTTTCAACGAATAAATAAATCATTATTCAAGTCTGTCTGTCTGTCTGTCTGTCGTCTCGTCTGTCCATAAATATCAATTCTTTGAAAGTTTAAATAAAGCTTATTCTAAAAAGCTTTCTGTTAAAAACACCAAAGTTTCTATATATAAAAAACACGAAAACACGAAATGCCAAAAACTATGAATAGTAATTCCATATCGATAACAATATTAAAAAGACGCTACATTTGGATTGAAAAGTTGCTCCACTTAACAAAGTTTGGAAATTAATTTTATATATATATATATATATATATATATATATATATATATATATATATATATATATATATATATATATATATATATATATATATATATATATATATATATATATATATATATATATATATATATATATATATATATATATATATATATATAAATCTGGTGGTTAAACCTATTTGCCGGCCGTTACCCTACATTTACCGTTTAAGTCAGGGTTAGGTTAAGTCGAACTAGTTTGTTAGTAAAAATTTGAAGGGAAAAGACATGAACCAAATATGAGATTTATAAAATATACTCTCGCCACATTGGATACATTTCAGGATTTTCCGCTACTTTTTTCGATTTTTCAAACTCTATAACTTATTTCAATTTCGTTTCTTGGCCTTTTTAAATATTTTTTCGCTTTTTGGGTGTCATGTTCTACAAATAATATAAATTTCGTTACAATCGGCAGGAGTAGATATAATTTAAAAGATCCTATATATATATTCTGTTGAGCAAAGGCAAGAGGCCCTACCAATCACTACCAGAGTTGGGAAATTCTCCTGTCGGGTCAAATTGAAACCAACATACCACGATACACGGCATTTGGAAGTGTGCATGTTGATAAAAGGAATTTTGGGAAAATAGATAAAGAGAATGAATTTCAGACTTTACAAGTAGAGTTCATGTAAGACTAAGTATAGAGATTAAGTCTGGTGTTCTAAAATTGGAAAGAAAAAGATAGAGACTGTATTCCCGAACCCTTCTCATTGGAGGAGGTATGCGAAAGGAGACCAGAAAGTGTAGTGTTTATTGTAATTACTTTTATGTTGAGGTTGACTCACCAGCAGGAAAAAGATACCAAGAAAGCT
The DNA here is from genome assembly GCA_009176605.1 of Armadillidium nasatum. NCBI lineage: Eukaryota > Metazoa > Arthropoda > Malacostraca > Isopoda > Armadillidiidae > Armadillidium > Armadillidium nasatum. The sequence continues at coordinate 43,715 of SEYY01019856.1, forward strand.
AGTTAAGGAAAAAAGTAGTTGCCAAGATGGAAATCCCTATATTCCACCCTCATAAAGAGAGCTTTGTGAAGGGAATCACCCTAGATGTAGTAAGTATGTTCCATGAACAAACGAATAAACCCCCTTTAAAGAACAAGCAACTGGAGTGGAATGAAGAAATTTCAAAACCACCTCAGAACACCCAATCTCTTAGAAACTTGTTTAGAAAGAGAAATAATGTGATCCTTCAAAGAAAGATCACGAGAAAAAGAAACACTGAGAATATTAGGAGAGATGAAAGTTTTGAGTCGTGCGTTTTCGAAGATGTCATAGTTGTGTGGAATATTACGTCGAGTAGAACGGAGGAACTGAGTTTTTGAGGTACTGAAAACAACTATATTTTTCTGCTCCATTAAAAATTGAAGAATTATTGTTATATATATATATATATATATATATATATATATATATATATATATATATATATATATATATATATATATATATATATATATATATATATATATATATATATATATATATATATATATATATATATATGATATATATAAAAAAAATATGGCAATTTATATTTATATATTTGTCAGTGAGATTTTATTTCCAATTTACAAGGCAATAAATCATTTCATTTATTTGTAGTAACCCGTCCACCCTCCCACCCCCACCCCGCCCACCACATACCTTCAAAGCCCTTAATATATCCCTCCTCCTCCACCCCTTTACTAATAGAAATATCAAAGAAATTATATATATATATATATATATATATATTATATATATATATATATATATATATATATATATATATATATATATATATATATATATATATATATATATATATATATATATATATATATATATATATATATATATATATATATATATATATATATATAGTTAGTAATTTTTAATCATTTCTAACCTCTCACGTTTCGGTGGGTACTGGGGTCGGATACCCTCATAGAGATATGTTCGTGTGCCATGCATTTGTACATAGCAAGAACAACTGAACTTTTTTTTTTTAAAAACTTTTAGAGGTATTAAAACCTCTGATTTTTTTTTTTTTTTTTTTTTTTTTTTTTTTTTACCCCTACCTTCTTCGTAAATTGGCTGTGAAGATTACTCACCCCTCTTTTTAAGTCAGTTTTGAAGATTCACTCTCTCAATTTTTGCAAGTTTTTTTGTAACTCGTCAAGTTACCTGTGAAGATTATTCCACCCCTCTACCCCCCACTTTTTGTACCTATCCCTTTTTAAGTAAACTAAAGATTTTCCCCCATTTATTTAAGCTGGAAATGAAGATTACCTCCCCCTTTGTATTTGAAGATCCCCCCCTCCCTTAAGCCAGATTCATCCCCCCCCCTCAAATACTTTACCTTTAATCCCACCTTTTTAAAACTAACAATAGTAATTTATTTCATTATTTTTTTTTAACTTTATTAATTTAAATTTATTTTTTAATATAAAAATCGACAGTAAAATAAAAGCCATTAAAAATAAAAGAAAAAAAAAAACATTTAAATATATTTATTTAAATCTATAATAAGCGAATAAAAATATTGGGTCCGTCAAGTCCACTTGACAATTTTGACCACAGTAATAACTACATAATTGTATTTACTTGGAAGTCATCTATAATTAATATATATATATATATATATATATATATATATATATATATATATATATATATATATATATATATATATATATATATATATATATATATATATATATATATATATATATATATATATATATGAAAAACTAGTATTTAACTATCTCCTTTAGCTGTACTAGATAACCTAACTTAACTTAACCTAACTTAACCTAACCTAACCTAACTTAACCTAATCTAACTTAACCTAACCTAACCTTCAAAAAAGAAAAAAAAAAAATTAATTTAGGAATTTTTCCTTTTTTAATATATATATATATATTATATATATATATATATATATATATATATATATATATATATATATATATATATATATATATATATATATATATATATATATATATATATATATATATATATATATATATATATATATATATATATATATTGTAGGTTGAATTACCACAGGACTTCGACACTCTGTATTGGTGCAAGATGTATAAAGTACCAACTTTGCCTTGGAAATACCATATGATTGGGGTAAGTGGTTGTATAGTATGTGCTATGTAGTTATTAATTTGGCTCTTTTTAATTATATCGCACCATTCGATTTGCACCGTGGAATAAAGGAAGAGCGATTGAGTCACGTGATTGATGGTGCTAGATCGATGTTCATGAAGATTATAGGTAGAAACTGCCTAGACTCCTAGAGAGTCTTTCGATTTGCATGATGATTCTAGGTAAATATTATCTAAACTCCTAGAGAGTCGATCTTTACGAAGATTCTAGGTAGAAACTTCCTAGACTCCTAGAGAATCTCGATCTTCATGAAGATTCTGGGTAGAAACTGTCTTGACTCCTTCAGAGTCTATGATCTCCATGAAGATTCTAAGTAAAAACTGCCTAGACTCCTAGAGAGTCTCGATCTTCATGAAGATTCTAGGTATGAACTCCCAGAGCCTCTGGATCTTCATGAAGATTCTAGGTAGAAACTACCTAGACTCCTAGAGAGTCTCGATCTTCATGAAGATTCTAGGTAGAAACTACCTAGACTCCTAGAGAATCTCGATCGTCATGAAGATTCTAGGTAGAAACTATGTAGATTCCTAGAGAGTCTCGATCTTCATGAAGATTCTAGTTATCAACTACCTACATTCCTAGAGTCTGGATCTTCATGAAGGTTCTAGGTAGAAACTACTAGACTCCTATAGAGTTCTTCTCCTCCAGTAGGGCAATGCCCGTGGGTGTGAATTTTTTTTGCTGAAAAATGGCAGAGAAACATTTTTCCACAGAGATCTCTGCCTCCATACCCCCTGACCAGTGAGTGTTGGTAATATATATAATCGATATTATTTGAAAATTGATATTTATCGATATTATATGGAAATCGATATATATATATATATATATATATATATATATATATATATATATATATATATATATATATATATATATATATATATATATATATATATATATATATATATATATATATATATATATATATATATATATCGATACTATATCGATATTATTATTTGTATGGTATATGAATATTGCTCTAGCTTAGTAAAGTTAATTTACTTATAGCCAATTTTAATTCCCCAAGTTTTTCAGAGGTTGCTAGGTCCTAAGTTGCTAAATCATAAATGGCAACTTTAGGTATATTTGCTCAAGGGGGTTGGAGAGAGTGAAAAAGAGGGGTGGGGGTTCATGTGAGAGTTGGAAGTGGGTAGAACCAAATACATTTTTGTATTATACTAATTCACTCTATTGAAAAATTGATTTGAATATAATTAAGAAAATAATAATAATAATAATAATAATAATAATAATAATAATAATAATATAATTTTTTTTTTTTTTTTTTTTTTTTTTTTTTTTTTTAATTAATTATTTTAATTATAATAATAATAATAATAATAATAATAATAATAATAATAATAATAATAATAATAATAATAATAATAATAATAATAATAATAATAATAATAATAATAATAATAATAATAATAATAATAATAATAATTTTTCATTTTCTTTTATGAATTCATATACAAAATATATATTGGTGTGTTACATTTAAGGCTACTGTGGATAAATATGCGGATGCTGATACTGGTGTAAATATTGAGGCTGGTGCAGATGTGGATGCTGATACTAGTACAGATGTGGATGCTGATGCTGGTTAGGATTCTGATGATAGTACAGATGTGGATGCGGATGCTAGTACATATGTGCATGCGAACGCTGGTGTAGATGTGGATGATGGGGCGAATGCTGGTTAGGATGCTGTTGTTAGTACGAATGTGGATGAGGATGCTAGTACAGATGCGAGTGCTGATGCTGGTGTAGATGTGGATGCTGAAGAGAATGCTAATGCTGGTTAGGATGCTGATGCTAGTACAGATGTGGATGCGAATGCTAGTACAGATACGGATGCTGTTACTAGTACAGATGTGGATGCGGATGCTGGACTGCGGGTGTTTTATTGTTGATGCGGATATGATGTGATACTTTATATCATAAGTGTTTAATGAAATCATTGCAGTTCCCCAAATATTTATAAGGTCCCACGCTAAATCACTTTTCCAGTAATATTTCTTTTGTATTATATCCTGATTTTATATAATAATAAAAAAGCAATACTAGATACTTAAAACTCTTAAGAATAGGGTATAGTTGTACCTCTTTCCGGTTTTAGAGACCCTCTATTTAAAAAGCCTTAAAGAACTGGGAAAGCTGTAACCTACCCTCGATTTAGGGACCATTTTTAAACCGACTCTAAACATTGAGCCTTAAAAAGCAGTGAAAATTAACCCCTCTTTTCATTCAGGGACCCTATTTTTATCCACCTCTAAGCAATGAACCCTAAAGAACATTAAAGTTTGAAGCTCATCTCTATTCTGGAACCCTATTCTTAATCCAATTCTAAACATTAAGCCCTAAAAAAAAATGAAAAACTGAACTTCTTGTCTGTTTAGGGACCCCATTTTTAACATAACTCCAATACAGAGCCAAAAGCAACAAGGGAAAATGAACCCTTCCTTCATTCCGGGACCCTATTTTTAACCTAACTACGACTGTTGAGCCCTATTGAACAGCGAAAATTCAACCCTCCTTCGTTCAGGGAGTCAGGGATCTTATTTTTAATTCAAATACAATTGTTGATTACTAAAGAATAGAAAATTCAAACTTCCTTCTATCAAGGAGACAGGGACCTTATATTTAACCCAGCTACAATTGATGAGCCCTAAAAAAAAGCAGCAAAAATTCAACCTTCCTACATTCAGTGAGTAAGGGACCATATTTTTAAATGTAATAAATATTGATAGTATGCTTATTACACTTTGGTACGAATACCGTACCTAAATTAGTGTCTAAATGGAATACCGTACCAAAATTAGTATTTTAAATACCGTACCTAAATACTTTCGAATACCGTACCTAATTTAATACTTTCAAATACCGTACTTTCAAGTATTTTAAATACCATACCTAATTTAATACTTTCGAGTACCATTCCAAAATTAGTATTTTAAATACCGTACCTAAATTAACACTTTCGAATACCGTACTTAAATTATTTTAAATATCGTACCAAAGTTAATGCTTTCGAATATTGTACCTAAATTATTATTTTATATACCGTACTTAAATTATTACTTTCGAATACCATACCTAAATTAATACTTCGAATACCGTACCTAAATTAGTATTTTAAATACCGTACCTAAGTTAATTCTTTCGAATATCGTAAATAATTTGGTATTTTGAATACCTTATCTAAATTAGTATTTTAAATACCGTACCTAAATTAATACGTCGAATACCGTAGGTAAATTAGTATTTCAAATGCTCTAAAATTTATGACATTTTTGATAAATAATTTTTAAGGAAAATTGTTTTCTGTTTACCGAAATTACCTGTAATTAAGTTTCTAGTTTTGAATGAGTTTTGGCGTGTTCTACATTTCTTACACACACACACACACACACACACACACACACACACACACACACACACACACACACACACACACACACACACACACACACACACACACACGCATAAATTATATAAATGAACAACTTAAAATACAAATCTTTTATGCTAAAAACCAGGAATATATATATATATATATATATATATATATATATATATATATATATATATATATATATATATATATATATATATATATATATATATATATATATATATATATATATGCAAAAGATTTGTAACTTCCGAGATAGCGCTTTCGATGTTAAAGCATCACTGTCAGGCTAAAATTTAAATATTATAAGCAAAAGTGGTCAATTTTAAAATGTTTTTTGAAAATAAACTATTGTAGAATGTACCTATACCATTGTAGGCCCTATGTGATATATGGTATGGGTATATTTCATCCTACCCCCATTGTAACCAGTAAAAATTGAAGGGATCTTATAACCAGGGTGCCGGATCCTAGTAATATATATATATATATATATATATATATATATATATATATATATATATATATATATATATATATATATATATATATATATATATATATATATATATATATATATATATATATATATATATATATAATAATATATAATAAATAATAAGACCCGGATGAGGTCCCCTCCCCCCATCACCAAAAAAAAAAAATTTATGTATTTTGTTTTTTGGGCTTCACATGCAATTTAAATATATATTACCATAATTTATGTTCGATTTCTTTCAAATGTTCTTTCAGAACAATAATAATAATGATACTAATAATAATAATAATAATAATAATAATAATAATAATAATTTCTTTAATAAATGAAAGAAGGATTTTCTAACGAAAATAGCTTAATCTTCTCAAACATTCCCAAATTATTATTATTATTATTATTATTATTATTATTATTATTATTATTATTATTATTATTATTATTATTATTATTATTATTATTATTAGCGTATCAATCCACTTAAAAGAGAATTATTACACTGTAATAATTATAATTATTAGCAGTTTTTTCTATTAATTGTTTAAATATCGGACTCTAATGTGCGGTATTTAATATCCCATAAAATATCGATTTTGTGCTTGTGTGTGTTCGCGCGTGCGCGCGTGTATTTGGCTCTGTGTGTATATATATGTATTGAATAATTAAGTATATAATGAGTATGTCGATATTTGTTTTTTTAAAGAAAAGAGCATTGGTCATTTTATTTTATTTTTATTTGTTATATCTTTATTTGTGTGTTTTCGCACACTTTTTTGGTTATACGTTTTTCGCGCGCTTTTTGGGGATTTGTACGTTTTTCGCGCGCTTTTTGGGCTTTGTACGTTTTACGGCTTTGTGCGTTTTTCGCGAGCTTTTTGGGGTTTTTGTACGTTTTTCTCGCGCTTTTTGGGCTTTGTACGTTTTACGGCTTTGTGCGTTTTTCGCGAGCTTTTTGGGGTTTTGTACGTTTTTCTCGCACTTTTTTGGGGCTTTGTACTTTTTTTGCGCGCTTTTTTTGGGTTTTGTACGTTTCTCGCGCATATTTTGGGATTTTATACGTTTTTCTCGCGCATTTTTTTATCTTTGTGCTTTTTCGCGCGCTATTTTGGGCTTTTTCTTCATCTAAAATATCAGACCTTGAAAATTAAGATGAAATTGGAATTTACATGGAATAAAATTGATAAACACCATGAAGGTTTACCACATGCTTAACCGTTATGCTCATTCGTACGTGTAATTGACTGATAAAGTCTTGAACATATTTTTTTTTTCAAACTTTCTTTGACCTTGAACCCCACATTTTTAAACGCCGTGCATCGGGTCATGTAGGATTTTAATTTTACTCTGGTTCTGGAATCTATCCCAACTTTGGTAATAATAATAATAATAATAATAATAATGTAAACAACGACAACAACATATGAAAACATAGCCAGTAAGTTATCAGTCGTGGATGGTTAATTTATTTATTTTATTTTATTGATTTTTTATTTATTTATTTATTTATTTATTTTTGCAGTATGAACCTTTAATCCACGAGTCCAGCTTGCCTCATGTTCATCACATGTTACTGTACGAATGCACCTTAGAAAACAGTAAAGTTCACCTTGAAAAGTGGGTAACAGAGAAAGGAGCTCAGTGCTATAGTCGAAATATGCCTCTCTCTTGGAATGCATGTGGAAGACCCATTGTGGCATGGGCCATTGGATCGCAAGGTAAGAGACTGTCTAACTGTTGTTTTTAGTCGATTATATGATGTACGTATGATGTATGTATGTAGGAAACCCATTGTGACATGGGCCACTGGGTCACAAGGTAAGAGACGGTCCAACCGTTGTAATTGAAGGAATGCATGTGGAAGACCCATTGTGGCATGGGCCATTGGATCGCAAGGTAAGAAAATGTCTAACTGTTGTTTTTAGTTGATTATATTGTAGCGTATGTGATGTATGTAGAAAACTCATTGTGACATGGGCCACTGGGTCACAAGGTAAGAGACTGTCCAACAGTTGTAATTGAAGGAATGGAAAGCATGTAGAAGACTTACTGTCTCATCTGCTGTCTGGTGGCAAGGTAAGAGACTGCTTAACATTGTTTATAGTCTATTAAAATGGATTGGATGGAATACATGTAAGAGGGTTAAGGGTTATTGGATTGTAAGGTATGAGATTGTCCAGAGGTTGTTATATTTTTAATAGCGAAAGGAATGCACGCAGTAGACTTACTGTATCATCTGCCATTGGCTTGAATGGTAATAGTCTGCCAGAGATTACTAGTCAATTATAATTTATATTTCATAGGTATCAGCTACTTCAATTTAGTCTTTTTTTGTTTTTTTGTTTTTGATTTTTATTTTTTAATTTATATATATATATTTTTAATTCTTAATTTTTAATATTTTAAAAAATTTATTCCTTTACCTATCCAGGGGAGTTCCTACCAGATCATGTTGGTTACCCCGTGGGTGAAGATTACGGGGGAGCAACCTATTTCTTACTTGAAATCCATTATGACAACCCTGAATTTAAAAGAGGTAAGAATTATTATTATTATTAATAATAATAATAATAATAATAATAATAATAATAATAATAATAATAATAATAATAATAATAATAATAGTGCTCATACCATTACGTTTTTTTTTGTATTCTTTAACTACTATTAACTACTACTACTACTTCTATTTCACATTGCAACTGTGGGTTTTTGTATTCGTTAACTACTATTAACTACTATTAACTTATGATTATATATTTATACCATTGCAAATTTTTTTTTTTATTCAATAACTACTATTGCAATTGATATTGGTACTACCTCTACAATTTAGGTGTGGTAGACAATTCGGGATTAAGGATGTATCTGACTGATAAGCCTCGAACTTACGATGCTGGAGTTTTAACAGTGGGCCACAAAGTGGAGCCGTCTATGATCATTCCACCACGTCAGTTTTGGACAACCACTGCTCATTGCACTGCTGACTGCACACAAAAGGTAAATTTCATTTATTTATTTATTTATTTATTTATTTATTTATTTTTTTAAGTTCGCATCTCACGTACATTGCCCTGTTCGAGGAGGGGAACCTCTCTAGGTAGTTTCTATCTAGGGTCCACACAAGGGATCGAACCAACACACTCAAACACTTGACTCATATCACTTTACCTTTATGCCACAGTATTTATAAAAGAAGTTTTTGATGTCCCATAAACACTATCAATTTTCAGAATGTATATTTGTCTACTACTTGGCGCATAATAATAATAATAATAATAATAATAATAATAATAATAATAATAATAATAATAATAATCTCATAAAGGTAAAGGAGACTGTGGGTATTGTAATGCCCAAAATAAAAATATAATAGATTTAGCTGCTAAGCATTGTATAAATTATAAAAAATTGGGTATTTTTGGTATATCATGCCTCTTCAAGGTCAGGGTAAATAACTTGACATACCAAAGGTTAAGAAGATTAAGTTGCCCACTGATTAAAATTCGACATTTTAATTGAAGATCGTGATCTCTAATCCTTTTTTTTTCTTGGAAGTGGTGTGGTACAGTGGTAAAGATATAAGGGGTTTAAAGTCGGTTAGGGGAATGGGAACGTTTTTATACTGTTTTTCATTTGGGAAAATTCTTTTCTTCTATTTCAAGGAATCCCCGGAATCCCACACCCTTTGTTCATATTTTTTTTTTTACTCAGTGGGAATATATTTAACTTTGGGAACTTTTTTTTCCACATCTCACGGGCATTGCCCCTATTCGAGAAGAGGAACTTTTCTAGGTAGTATATATCTAGGATTCCCAAGAGGAATCGAACCGGCGCCCTCAAGCACGTGAGTTAATCACTCTACAGTTTGAGCCACGGTAGAAGGCATGCTTTGATTCCTCATACATATTCTTATATTGATTTTATATTTCGTTTTCAGACTCTTCCCCCAGATGGAATCAAAGTTTTTTCCGGTATACTTCATGCTCATCTTTTGGGTGAAGCTCTCTCCTTGCAGTTAATAAGGAACGGAGTCGAAATGGAACCTTTAATTATAGGTAAATAAGGGTACCGTTTTTAGTTATTACCTCTTTTACTTTGAACGTGAGAGTTGAGAGGATCCTTATTTGATTCCCACCGGTGTCTCTTGACATATCAGCATTTCATTCAGTAATAATGATATGTGAATATCATTTCTTTTTGCAAATGAATAGATGGAGCATCTCCCGCTATCTATGTATCTATTTGAATATCATTTTGTTTGCAAATGGAGCCTCTCCCTCTATCAATCTATCTATCTGAATACCTTTCTTTCACATTGCTCTGGCTCTCAAGGTAGAAGGGTTACAAAACTGCCTGGTATTATGATGTGTGTTCTGCTAACAAACATTTATTATACGAGTATAAATATATATATATATATATATATATATATATATATATATATATATATATATATATATATATATATATATATATATATATATATATATATATATATATATATATATGATCTGACTACGGTGGAATTCGGACGTGTTAGAAACAGCTGGGAAAGAAGAATAGAGAAGAGCCAGAGAGAGGATTGGAAGGGTGGTCTGGGGTCTTGTGACGAAGTGTTGAAGATCTTTTCGTCTGAAGAAAGAAAAGATTAGATTGATTGCAAGAATCCAGATTGTTATTTAGAAGTAATTGAAAAATTTTATTAGTCGAAGAAAATATTTAAAATTTTATTGAATTTAACATTTGGAATTAAAATAAGTTGATTCAAAATTAATATTTAAACTATCAAGAGGAGCAACAAAATTTTCGAAAGAGGTCTTTTAGTAATTTTAAATCAAAATCATATGTGAAGCAACAAAATTTTCGGAAGAGGTCTTTTAAATAATTTTAAATCAAAATCGTCCGTGAAGCAATAAAATTTTTAATTGAAACTTCTAGATAACTTCTGGTAGAAAAGGATTGGGATTTCGATGTAGTCAGAACAAATGAGGAATTATTCTTCGCCTGGTTCTAAAGGCTGGGAACCTTTAAAATCAGTTTTTTTTCTTCCCAAGTACGGCTGCAGGAATATGAAGTTTCTGCAGCCGACACCACCCTGCATTTGCGGGATATGGTGTAGAGTATAAAAAAAAAAAAATAAAAAATAAAAAAAAATATATATATATATATATATATATATATATATATATATATATATATATATATATATATATATATATATATATATATTATATATATATATATATATATATATATATATATATATATATATATATATATATATATATATATATATTATCATTTATTATTCTTAACATATTAATATTCCCATGTTATTAATTCTTTATATTAATATTCCCATGTTATTAATTCTTTATATTAATATATTTATATATTTAATATATTTCATATATTTTTTATTCTTAAATATATATATATATATATATATATATATATATATATATATATATATATATATATATATATATATATATATATATATATATATATATATATATATATATATATATATATATATATATATATATATATATATATATATATATATTATATCTTTTAGATATGCATTCCTCAATTATGAATTATTTACATTAATATTTATATATATCTATGTTTTCTATTGTTTCAGTTATTTTTTCTTATATTAAGATTTGAGTGTAATTATTTATATTCTCAGACAATACGTACGATTTCAATTATCAACAGTCAAGGTTCTTCTCCGAAGAGAAACTAATCAAACCAGGAGACCATCTGATCTTCAACTGCCGATATAATGCAACTCAGAAAAATAAACCTACTTTTGTATGTAATTAAATTTGTTAGTTAAAAAAAAATTATATTTTTATTAACTAAAGACTTTAAAAATATATATTTATTTAATTTTCATAATCATTTTAAAATTTTTATTATTATTATTATTATTTTTTTTTTTATACATTTTTTCTTATCATTATATATATGCTACTATGATGTATTCAGCATATGTGTGTATGGGTATGTTTTATGTATATTTTCTTGTATGTAGTATATGCTGCTAGTGAATACTATATGAGTTACATAGGTGTAGGCAATATATATTATTTATAAATTATATATATATATTACTTATTACTTATAAATGTTACACATTACATATATAATTGCAACATATGTGTTCGCTACATATATGTATACGTTATTTGCTACATATGAATGCCTGAGGTACAGTCGTGAACAGAAGTTCGTTCCTATTAAGCTGGAAATAAATATTTATATAAAATAGGGATCATTTCAGATTCAGCCAATCACAGTTCAGTTAAGCTCTGCTCAATGTTTTTATTTTCTTTTTATTCAAAATAGAGCTTTTATGACATGATTTCTATTTTATATAAATATTTATTTCCAGCCTGATAGGAACGAACTTCTGTTCACGACTGTACATATGTGTATCAAATACTAGTTACATTTTGTGTTGTATTTTAAATATGTGCTTGCAGCATGTATGCTACCAATGCTTATGTTGCCACATATATTTTTATGTAATTTGCTATTTATGAATATATGAGACACATTATGTGTATCCAACATATGTTATACAATATTGTGTCATAAGAACAATTCATATTGATATTAAATTTAGAAAACTTAAAACAGGTGCACAGTTTGATATTCTTACAAAACTATCAACAATCAAAATATCAATCAAAATCAGTCATTAATTTTATTTAGTATTATATTGTGTAAAACACTATATAGCTTATAATATAAAAGTAAAGAAATATTCTGGGATGAAAATTTTATTCTGTAATCTGAAGATTAATATTCTGTAATCTAATAAATTCAATTTCTCACAGATTTTTCAACTCACAGACACAGAGGTGTAACTACGGTGGCGGGGGGGCAGGGGGATACCTCTTGCCCGGGTGCCAGGCAGGAGGGGCGGCAAATACTTTGGGTCTAACATGAAGAATAGCAAAATAAGAGAAGCAAATTGGAGAAGGGAGGGGGGGGGGGGGGGGGGGGAAGGCGCCAGTATAAAATTTTGCCCGGGTGACAAAAGTGCTAGTTACACTCCTGCAAAGACATTTTTACATAACAGCTTTCGTCATTATTTCCCGCAGGTAAAACTGCAAAAAGATTTCATTATTTAATATATCTGTAATTTATATTTATTTAAGCAAAGGGACACTAAATAAATATAAAGATAAATTGAGTAAATGAAATCGAATAGCAGTTTTGTCCTGCCGTATATTATGACGTAGGCTGCTTTTCTACAAATTCAAATAAAAGAAGATGATGGTAGTGACGTCATTCAAATTAACCCTCACCGGAAAAAAATGTTAAATTTAAATCAATTAACGAAAATCACATACTGCAGTTGCTTGAAATTACTTTTATGTGATTGATCTCTCAAAGTGCCTTTAACCAGACTTTTAAAACTGTTTTTTCCTTACTTTATATATTTATACTTTCATAAATAATTTTGTACATGCAGAGGTGTAAGAATTAATTAATTAATTAATTAATTAATTAAGAATTAATGGCCAAATATATCTGTGTGTATTTACACTAAAACTAACAAGAAATCACAAACTTTTATAAAAATGGGAAGTTGGAGGTAGAATAGTAGTTTTTACCCAATCCTACTAGTTAGTACATGGTACCATTTCAGTGATAAGTGGTACATTACATGATTAGCAGTACAATAGTAGTACATTACATTGTATTATGCCATTAACATAGTATTATGTTATACTATATACCTATACTACTACATTCTAATGAAAATGAAAAAGTATTAGATAACGTTAGTAATTTTTAATACTACTAATAAGTTATTGACATAATAATAATAATAATAATAATAATAATAATAATAATAATAATAATAAAAATTTGTTTTTTATTTGTTGTAGGGTGGATTTGGTACTGATGACGAAATGTGTTTGGTTTTCTTGTCTTATTACCCAAGACTAAATTTGGGTGAATGTTATTCCAGACCAGACCTCGCGATGCTCTTCGATGTTTTTGGCATTCAAAATCTCTATGAAAATGATTTCATTATGTGAGTTTGGAAAAGGGGCGTTTTTTAAAAAAATATTGTTATCATTAAGTATTTTTTAAAAAAACCCACTGCTGTGTTTGTGTGTGTTTTTTTTAATATAGTTAAATAAGACCGCTGTAAGTATGTGTTTTTTTTTTTTAGTAAATATAATTGTGTGTGTTTTTTAAATACAATAAAAGTGAACACCATTGCTGTGTGTGTGTGATTTTTTAATATAGTTATAATTGCCACTGCTGTGTGTGTGTTTTTTTAATATAGTTAAATAAGATTGCTGTATGTATGTGTGTTTTTTTTTAAAAATATAATTAAATGTGTGTGTTTTTTAAATGCAATAAAAGTGAACACCATTGCTGTGTGTGTGCGATTTTTTAATATAGCTATAAATGCCACTGCTGTGTGTGCGTTTTTTTTTTTTAAACCACTGCTGTGTGTGCTTTTTTTAATATAGTTAAACATCACTGCTGTGTTTTTTTTTGTTTTTTTTGAACCACTGCTGTGTGTGTTTTTTTTTTAATACAGTTATCACCAATTTTTTATTTTTTTAATACGGTTAACAGCATTACTGTGTGTATGTTTTTTAAATTTAATTACCACCACTACAACCGCTCACGGACAGAGCCCTATTCAAGTGTGTGTGTGTGGGGGGGGGGGGATTGCGTACCATTTAAAATAGTAATAATAGCAAATAATGATTATAATTTTCTGAAAAAGAGAGAGAAAGAAAGAAAGATAGAAATAATAATTTGCTGTTAAATTTCTATGATCAATAAAATATTATTATTATTATTATTATTATTATTATTATTATTATTATTATTATTATTATTATTTATTATATTTTTTTTTTTTTTTTTTTTTTTTTTTTTTTTTTTTTTTTTTTTTTTTTTTTTTTTTTTTTTTTTTTTTTTATTTTTTTATTATTTATTATTATTATTATTATTATATTAATATTATATTATTATAATAATAAAAATTAAAATAAATAAAAAAAAAAATAAAAAAAAATTTTCTATTTAAAATCTATTATTATTATTATTATTATTATTATTATTATTATTATTATTATTATTATTATTATTATTATTATTATTATTATTATTTTTATTATTATAATAACGAAGATAATATTTTTTAAGCGAGTCCTATATTGACATTGATAAAGAAACTGAAAACTTGGTATCCATGTCCCAGTCCCAAAGTCCCGGGACAAATGCCGACAAATTTAAACTCTCTCATTTCTTCAATATTATTAACATTTCGGAACCAGCAAGTAAGATATTATTATTATTATTATTATTATTATTATTATTATTATTATTATTATTATTATTATTATTATTATTATTATTTATTGTATTTTTGATTATTATTATTATTAAAAAAAAAAAAAAAAAAAAAAAAAAAAAAAAAAAAATATTATTATTATTATTATTATTATTATTATTATAGTAATAGTAGAAGTTTTTTTTACGTGGTTTAATACTAAAATTTCAGATTATTATTATTATTATTATTATTATTTATTATTATTATTATTATTATTATTATTATCATTACAGTAATAGTAGAAGTTTTTCTTTCATGTGGTTTAATACTAATATTTCAGAACATTATTATTATTATTATTATTATTATTATTATTATTATTATTATTATTATTATTATTATTATTATTATTATAGGTTTAAGAGGCAAGACCTTTTACCAAATTTTAACTTCTGACAAGACTTGGGAAAATCCCGATTTGGTCAACAGATTGGCACAGGCGGCTACAGCTTACCAATATGAGCCCTCCTGTTTATATAGTGGACGAGGCATTGTTGAAGGAGTAAGTAACATAATTGGATAAGTTATTATCACTATTATTATTATTAGTGGTAGTATAGTAGTAGTAATATCGGTATCAGTTTTAGTTGTGAGCTTAAACTAGTTTTAGATATTTTTCCATTGATGGAGATTTATTCACCAAGATATATTTTCTTCATTGTCTTTCTTTGTAAATGTTTTAAGTTTTGGTAGAATAGATTGAATGCTTTTCGGCCTTGTTCCTCATTCGCCATTTTTGTAATTGCTGCCTTCACTGCCGTTGTGGTGCCTCTTTCTTTCCAGCCACTTCTGTTTTGTGGAACTCTCTGCTATCATTTGTTTTTCCTGCTGGATTTAATCTTTCTCTCTATAAGGCCTTCGTCTGCGCTCACCCGAAGAGATTTGCGTTAGACTGGGATTGGGTGGGTCTTTTTTATATCTCTGCCCCTTCCTAGAAAAGGGCTCAACTCTTGAGCGGTGGTAAACTGTATAAAAAAAAAGTAGCAGGGTAATGGGATCATAGTGTACATGGTTGGATACACACTAATTGGTTTTAGGCGTGTGAAGTACTCGAAGAAACAACTCTTCCTCTCATATTTTTCTTTCAGTTAATTGAAAGATAGGTTGAGTTAACCATGGAACTAGGGTGGAAACAGATCCCGGGATTACTTCGCATACGAGGAAAATGTACAACCACTCCTCTACATATATTTGAATATTCATTGCTTGCCAATGAAATAGTTATCTTGAATCAAGGTTAGATTTCTTCTGAGATCTTTGTTGGAATAAAACTGAAATTCATTCACTACGCACCAGAGATCAAAATGAAAAGGATACGATCATTCAAATTAAAGGCCAACATGCCTTAAATTTTGGGGTTTGAAAGTATTGTAGTCAAACGAAGTAAGAAGGGGAAAAAATGATGAGTGTTTAGAACGAGAATATCAGTCAAGCTTAAGGTTAGAGAAACGATGATGATCAACTGATAGGTATAATAATGATAATTGTCGTAAATTTTTTTTGTTAAAAAAAATTCCCAGGCACACTTCCTTCTTTAGCAATGAAGTTGTTAATATAATTAATACTTACTTATATGAAATTAGTACTCCTTACTGAAGAACCAAACGATCACGGTTATGGTAAATGTTCTAACCATTTAACAACTGAAAGGGAAAAAAAGAACGATTTCTTCTCCATCTGAAACAATATCGGTATTCGATATATTTACAATATCGATAAGATTAAAATTGGGTGATATATGGAATGAAAGACGTTCCTTTTGCAACCAGAATGCTCTTTGGCCTTCCGAGAGATCACTGAGATGTATCTATGTATTAAGTATATTAATACGGTATATATGAGCTTATCCATATTGCCGGACGGTTTGGAGAAGATTAAACCAGAGTGATTATAATAATATCTAATTAATAATACCATTCAAAATAAATTTGTATTTTGCAATATATTCATATCTAAATGGAATTGATGAATATGTTTAATAACCCTCTTGAAATGGGCAAGTCTTACTTAGAACTCACAAAAGCGATAAAGGAAAGATTCAAATCGTCGTCTATTCAGAGACAAGGTAACCTATTGTATGAATAGTCGACGCACTGATGTTTTTTGTTTTTTTTGTTTTTAAATAAAAAAAGTTAACATCTCACGGGTATTGCCCTATTCGAGGAGAAGAACTTTTATATGTATTATATACCTAGGATCCCCAAGTGGGATAGAACCGGCGCCTTCAAGCACTTGAGTTAATCACTACCGTTTGGGCCACTGTAGCTCTCTGCCTTTTTTTCGGTAGGGAGGAGGGTCGGGATTTCAATCTTGTGAGTAAAACTTTCTTTCTCTTTTACAGCTACCAAAGAAAGCCAAAATACCTCATTATGTACCTTATGAAGGAAAAGACGTAGTTTGCAGAGATGCGTCAAGATTAAAAGAAGAAGAAGAGAAGAAAAATGAAGTGAATGAAGATAAAAATATCCCAAGTAAAAGCAACACTGGACTAACCAATCAACATCCGATGTTGGAACAGTCTAAATTCGTACAAAAAAAGTTAGAAAGTAAGTAACGTTAATTGTTATATATATAAAAAAAAGTTCACATCACGCTGCACTGCAAAAATTGTCCTAACGAATCGTTGGGACAAGTGACACAAATGTCACAGGAAATTTTTTCAGTTATTTTCTAATGAGAAAATAAATCGGTGAAGCAACTTTCTTATGCTTAACGTCTTTTCTCTATTAAAAATTTTACTGTGACCTTTTTGCCACTTGTCCCAACGATTTGTTAGGACAGGTTTTGCAGTGTGGCTTCGCCCTATTCGAGGTAAGGAGCTTTTCTAGGTAGTATGTATGGGATCGAACCTGTGTCCTCAAACACGTGACTCAACCACTCTATCGTTTGTTCCACGGCAGACGACATGATTTTAAAATTAAAATATTTTAAATAAATATCTGGGCTTAAATATTTTAAAATATTATAACATGAGTAGAAAAAAATATAAGAAAAAATGTTCCTAATTCTTTAAACATAATTTTGTACGCACCAAATAGTTTTATTAGGTAAAAAAAAATTTCTTTTTATTTATATTTATTTATTTATTTTTCCGATATTTTCTGAAAATATTTTTTTTTTTTCAGATTCAGAAAATCATTCAGAAAATAAAGTCTCAAAAATGTCTCGGTCAGAAAGTAAAAATATGGCGTCGCATTTATCTTTATTTAAGTATTCATTACACTTGAATATAATTTTAATTTGTCTTTATAACTATATTTTATATTCAGTTTGAGATCAATTATACATATTAGAGTCCTGTAAAAAGACATCAGGAAGGTATAATGAATACTCGTTTGATAGTCATTGCGTACAAAAATTTTAAAATTTTATTTTATGAGAACTTGATTAAAATCTTACGACCTTCCATACCTTGCTGCTCGAACTCTGTCATGTATCCAAGTGTTTTAATAGTTAATTAATTCAGTATTTCTTTAAAATTAAACTTGCTAATTCCGTATCATCATGGAACCCAGTGGCAAACGTAAAATTTTAGGAATTAAAACATGTAGGTCATAGGTCTTGTTATATTAAATATCTCTATTTTGTTTCCATCCAGTCTTGCATCTAGAGCTGTAACTTGAAGTTGTAATGGTTATTTTGTGACATAATTAGTGGTACTTAAAGTGTGGTTAACTAGTAGGAGAGTTTATTAGCATTATTTTTTTTTTCAATTATCATTTTGTGAATTGGTTACACATTTGAAAAGAGAACTTTTATTTTCTTAAAGATAAAATTTGTTATTTTGTTTTAAAGTGTAAATTGTTGAATTATTTACAATTATGATTTGTGTAACTGAAAAATAATATTCAAATTTTAAATTCCCTTTTTTAATATAGCTTATAAGATTAATAGAGTCAATTATATTATTTGTAGTTTTGATATTATATCTATAGTGCTGATAATTACCATGCAGATGTCTAGATACTTAAGTTAAAACAACCATTTTAGTATGGTACAAATGGAAAGTATTATTACTTTTCAACCAATTCTGTAAAAATAGTTTGTTTTATTGTTTTTTTTCTGATGAACAGTTTTAGCAAATTTTGGTGAGCAAAAAAAGTATCTCAACAAGGGTTTGGGACCCGAAATATAATTTGGAGTTTTAAATTATGGCTGTGACAACGGCTCCAACTTCTATAAAATTTAGTTTCACTTCCAGCTAGCTCGAACCCAAATTCCTTTACCATTTCCAAGTTGACCCAAAACAATTCAAATCCAATCGACTCTCCCATGAAGGTGTTTTGTATAATATACATATTATTATGGGGTCGTGTCGTACAGTACAATGGTATAGTGAGAAAGAAGACTAAAGAATCTGAATATATTATTAAAAGGATCACCAAGAATTCATGCAGTTAAATTCCCATCAAGATGCGTAACGGAGATATCCTGCAAAATGATTTCAGGATTTTCATTCCTAATTGTTACTAAGGACATAGGCAGTTTATAGTCTCTTTATCTTAATTAATTTGTAGTTGATGTAAGCAATATGGACATAGTTCTGTATGATGACCAATTGTACTTAATTTATATATGGTTGGTCCTCCTCCTACCTGTTAAAGCAGCTTATAGTGTTTTAAAGACATTTCAGACATAATGCTTATGTTTTTCTTAAAATACTTATTTTTTGTGTTCACAGTCGTTATAGTATTTACTTTGTAGGTGTTCAAACATGGGCATAGGGTGAATTCATTTAGGGGTTAGAACCTCACCGATTTCCGTGAGATAGAAGTTTTTCGCTACCCCCGTACCATTGTAGTATTGTTTTAATTTATACGGTTAATTCTTCTACCTGTTAAATGCAGCTTATAGTGTCTTATATATGTTGTCCATATTTTTAGATTGCGTTTTGTAGAAATAATATTTTAGTACAATATTTACGAACCGTCCATAGAAAATAGATATCAACATAGGTAGTTATAAAGAGTTTTTGAGAAATGTTTACCCTAGTATTAATATAACCTTCATAAGTACTGCCTTATTTATGATTTAATACTGTGATAGTTGTTGAAACTAGCTGATATAAATGTTCTAACAGTTTAATTGATTCGATACCGTGAGGAGCTATACTATTGTAGAATGACTCAAATACCAATTGACATAGTTATACCATAAAGTCTGGTACTTCTAAAGTTCTTAAGTAGGACTGTAAAAGTGACACTTCGCGAAAGTTAGCAAACTTCTCTTTATAAAATTATCCATTATTGCTTTCCCTCCCCCCCCACCTCCATTAATAGAGGATTGGAGAAATTCGAGAAGTTCTCTCTCGCGCTTAGCTCCGCCCACTTATGCGTAATAAGTACACCAGCGGCGTGCTTGCTGCTGGTGGAATCAAGATCAACATCCGTGATAGCCTAGGCCAGCCAGCGGATGTTTGCCGTCGGCCCGTGAAAACCCTTGGTTCATCCTCGAATGAACCTACTGACAGGGCTAATAACCCTACTTAGGGGCTTTTTTTTATATATTATATATATATATATATATATATATATATATATATATATATATATATATATATATATATATATATATATATATATATATATATATATATATATATATATATATATATATATATATATATATATATATATATATATATATATATATATATATAGTATTGTCTGTGATCGTAGGGTTTAAGGTTACTACCACAGGGTGGTCCTAAAAAATAGAACACCAAATGGGCATTCAGTCTAAAGTAAAACAGTAAAGCTGTTTAAGTTGGGTACTCCATACTAGGGATGTCGATATATATAAGAAAAATATTGGTATAATATATATATATATATATATATATATATATATATATATATATATATATATATATATATATATATATATATATATATATATATATATATATATATATATATATATATATATATATATATATATATATATATATATATATATATATATATATATTGACTCATGGGTCAAAAAAAATGTCACCATCATCCAACATGCGCACACATGAGAAATACACACATTTTGATTGTATTTTGTTTTATTAAAAAAAAAAAGCAGAAAACTACTACAAATTTCTTGAAGTAAAAATAAAAAAATATCGATACTGAGAATAAAATATCGGATCAATCGGATTTTAAAATATCATTGAAATTTTTTCGATACTATCGTTAAAAAATATCAATATATATCAGGTACTCTTTCGGTATCCCTACTCCATACCCCTTATACAGGAGGTTGGGCGCATCATGCCTCCTACAGGAGGTTGAGTACTTCATGCCCCCTATAGGAAGTTGGGTACTTCATGTCTCCTACATGCAGGAGATTGAGTACTTCAAGCCCTCTACATAAGGTTGAGTACTTCATACCCCCTACAGGAGGTTGGGTACTTCATACCCCTTACAGGAGGTTGGGTACTTCGTACCCCTGCAGGAGGTTGGGTACTTCATACCCCTTACAGGAGGTTGGGTACTTCATACCCCTTACAGGAGGTTGGGTACTTCGTACCCCTGCAGGAGGTTGGGTTCTTCATTCTCTTACAGGAGTTATTAGACTCCAATCATCTGAAGCATTTTGGATTTTGTCTGATGCCTGTTTGGAATTTGTTGAATGGTTTCTTAAATTAAAGATTTCGCATAGAAACACTTAAATATTTTAAATTCAATTAATTTTTAAATTAATTAATTTTTACTATTTCGAAATTTTGTATAATTATTATTTTGTATAAATACTAAAGTCTTACAATTTTTTATTCTAATCCTGATTATTTTCCTTTAAGAAATAACACCAAAAATAAAACTGTTTAATTTTAAGTTTATTTTGTTTGCTCATAATGCAAATAATTGTAAATACAGTGAATTGGTTCTATCAGTCACACTTTCGTTATTTTTATATAAAAAAAATCAAAATAGCTTGCACTTTTAAAAAAAATTATAAATAGCCTACTTAAGCTAATTAACTAATTATATTTGCTATATGTTCTTATTAATTAGGTGAATAAGCTTACTAATGAAAAACTTGTAACTTAAAAAATCATGATTTTTAAATTTGATTCATATATAAAAAATAAAAAAAAATCCCCAACACTGGAAAAAAATCCTTAACCCTGAAAAAAAAAATCTCCAACCCTAAAAAAAAAAATCCCCAACCCTGAAAAAAAATTCTCCAACCCTAAAAAAAAAAAATCCCCAACCCTGAAAAAAAAATCCCCAACCCTGAAAAAAACCCCAACCCTGAAAAAAAAATCCCCAACCTTGAAAAAAAATCCCCAACCTTGAAAAAAAATCCCCAACCCTGAAAAAATCCCTAACCCTGAAAAAAACCCCAAGCCTGCTCTCGTGTGACAAAATTCGTATTATTGTCCTCTCTATTGGAAAAGATTTAAATTTAAAAACAAATCTTTTGTGCAATAAATTAATTTCAAATACTTCTTAATTATATTATTATTAAAAAGAAAGATAAATATAAAGTTAGTTTGGCTATTAATTATATAAAGTTTGTTGTAAAAGGTTTGGACTCTCGATGTCCTAAAATACTGTGTGTGAATCGTTGGCAAATAGCGGCACCTCTTCAACGGCATCCATTTTGGAAAATAAAGTGAAATTTTAAGCTAATTAGCATATATTCGCCTACAAAAGACGCCTATTTCGTCTCTTTGGTAACATTCATTGATAATACTAGTTAAATGCCTGTTTCTCAAAAGGGCACCAAAACGTCTCCGTTGGTAGAAAAGGGTTGAGGTAAAAACTCTCAAAGGTTTGAATAATTTTTTTTTTTTTTTTTTTTTTTCCTCTTTAATTTTTGAAATGTCGCAAGGACGTCCCAGGACAAGCAAATATAATTCCAGAACGGGCTTTCACCAATATAAGCTCACCCCCTGACTACGGGACTGAGGCAATGGCACCCATTAAAGACATTGACCGCGTTTCAAAACCATCAAAAAAGGTATTTTGAACAAAAAAAATAGTTTACAGTTTGAATTTTATTGTTTAATGAAAGTTTATTGTTTCTCAACAAGTATATTTGCAAAATAATTATTATTAAGGTTTTTACTTAAAATGTTTAATTAAAGATTTTCAAACCAACAACATATGATTTTCAAGTCATAATAATTATACAATTATACATAAAATTGCAAAAGGTAATATTTATTAAAAATTAAAAAGAACTATAAAATTTATTAAAAAATTCCAAGGAGAAAATTTACAACTATTGTAAGTTACTGAGAAGTTTTAATTTATCAATTATTCTACCTACGTACGTATTGGCAATTTCGTCTGTCATTAGGTGTGTGGAATAACCCAAACCATATAAGAATTTGCCTTCGTATGTTTGAAATATATGTGTCATGATAGTGTTCATCATTTCTGCTGAAGTACATCTTGCAAGCCATTTTATGCTGACGTGATCACCTCGGCCTTGCAAAATGGATGATAAGTCTCCCATATTAGTCGTAACGTAATACGCAGAAGGAGCAGCAATGTTTGTAAATGCATCTACAAAACCCATGTCAGTCGGAATTTGAAAGCGTAAATGCTATTTGGAAGTCGATTCCTTGCATTTCATCGATGCCACTTTTTAGTGTTTTGCCGAATTCCCTGGCGTACTCCCAGAAATTAGCCCCAATATTTTTATCTGTTTTAGATAATATTCTTAAGGCTGCAACATGTGGCCCGAGTTGCACTGTAGAAGATTTTTTCCAGTACCTTCTCATATTAATCATATGAAAAGCTGTTATGTCTATTTCCTCGTTCATTCAGATTATTTTCAGTAAAAAGTTCCATGAGAACCCAGTTAGCCACTGCAGTAAATCCAGAATGAAAAGAAATCCCTTTGGATTTAAAAACATTGAGTATTTTTTTATTGGTTTCTTCATCTAGTTCCCTGTATATATGTTTAGTCGTTTTTGGTGCGCCATCTGGTACAGGAAAGAATTCTGGAAATCTTACATTTTGGGATGTCATATCAGTCGCCAATTTTTTAACCTGAGCAAACTGATCAGGGTTTTCCTTCAGAAACTCCAGTCTTTGCTTTGTCAATTCCTCCGTTTCACGTCCTTCATCGTGTTGTCCAAAATTATAAGAATTTTGTATCCTTCCACCAATCACATCGTTTAACACTTTCAAAAACCCGTTACAGATATTAAACACAGTAAATCCATCAGTTATTGCGTGGTTGAAAGTGAAGATGATGTCGCTTATAAAACTTATTGTTTCTTTCTTCTAATTTATCGTTCATGATATACTTGGCACGCCAAAGTGGTCCAGAAGCCGAATCTATACTGTTGTGCATCTCTTTGTGAAATACTTCATTTGGACATTCATTTTTTAGCACCTACGAAGAAATACTAAATTCAGATTCCAGAAAAATAATGCTAAATTAAATGGCAGTAAAATAATGCTAAATTAAATGGCAGTAAAATGATGCTAAATTTATATGATATAAAAACTATTTTAAATTGAAATACCATAAAAAAGATACTAGTCAGTGTCTAAATACAATTTAGTCCAACCACTATCTATAGGTTTATTATTATTATAATTACCTCCAAAAGTATCCTTTCTTCCTCCATTTTGTAAAACCAATATTCGTCATTTTCTTTTTTGATGCACAGTCTGAGAATATCGACGTTCCTGAAATAAATTAATTTTTGTGAATTTTATGACAAAAAAGGAGTTTCCCAGAGTTATATCTAGGGATTACTGATCTCTGTGTCAGTAAACGTAAGTATTAACTGAAAATGCATGTTTTTTTTTTTTTTTTTTTTTTTTTTTTTTTTTTTTTTTTTTTAAGTAAGTTCACATCTCACGGGCATTGCCCTATTCAAGGAGAGGAACTTTCCTAGGATCCCCAAATGTGATCAAACCGGCGATCTCAAGCAAGCGAGTTAATCACTCTACCGTTTGAGCCACGATATTTATGAATAAAAAAAATTGGATGAAAGGCTGAGTCAACTAGGGAATGCTATTAGGATCGATCACAAAACCTCTCACTTATGTGAACCAAAAGTTTTTCTTTTGCGTGGTACACTTTAGCATTCGCAGATTCCACCAGGTTTGATCAACCATCTCTACTAACAACAAATATTTACACTTTATTGCATTTAAGTCATT
Source organism: Armadillidium nasatum (assembly GCA_009176605.1). Taxonomy (NCBI): domain Eukaryota; kingdom Metazoa; phylum Arthropoda; class Malacostraca; order Isopoda; family Armadillidiidae; genus Armadillidium; species Armadillidium nasatum. Next base: position 69,352 of record SEYY01019856.1, read on the forward strand.
AAATAATACTCTACCCCACAACTGATAAAACACTCATGCACAAATACACAAATAAAGTAATGTGAAGAAGGGTTGACAATTTCATGTTAAGAAGTTGTTAAAATTTTCGATATTGATATATCGTTATTTCTATCGTAATTTCTGCTATCGTTTAAAAGCTATTTAATAAGAAAATATAATCATCACTACTCACTCGTTGGGGGCTACTGGGGGGGGGGAGGAGGCCTTAGCAGATATATGCTCGTGTGCCATGCATTTGCATATTTAGATAATTTTTATATCGATAAAGATAAATATATAAATATGAGTAGATTATATCGATATATCGGTGTTTTGATATATAAAAAGTTCGGACAAGTTACTTAACATTTACCATATATATATATATATATATATATATATATATATATATATATATATATATATATATATATATATATATATATATATATATATATATATATATATATATATAATATATATATATATATATATATATATTATATATATATATATATATATATATATATATATATATATATATATATATATATATATATATATATATATATATATATATATAGGGTGCCCCTGCTCTTACCTGAAGAGAATAGAGAGAGCTTCTTGGACCTGTTCTCCTGAAACTTCTTTCTGAGATTCAAGAACCAACCAGTAACACGTGATCATCGATTTATATTCACTTTGAGCAATTTCATGAAATATCTCATGTCCTTTCAGTTTTCGCACTCCACACCTTTTTCCCGCTCATCTTCAACTATATATATATATATATATATATATATATATATATATATATATATATATATATATATATATATATATATATATATATATATATATATATATATATATATATATATATATATATATATATATATATATATATATATATATATATATATCTATTATCATCATTATTATCATTATTTTTATTATTATTATTAATTAATAAAATATTTTTTTTTTTTTTTTTTTTTTTTTTTTTTTTTTTTTTTTTTTTTTTTTTTTTTTTTTTTTTTTTTTTTTTTTTTTTTTTTTTTTATTTTTTTTTATTATTATTTTATTATTATTATTATTATTATTATTATTATTATTATTATTATTATTATTATTATTATTATTATCAACATTATCATTATTATCATCATTTTCCATTATTATTATTATTATTATTATTATTATTATTATTATTATTATTATTATTTTCATCATTATTATTATTATTATTATTATTATTATTATTATTATTATTATTATTATTATTATTATTATTATTAATATAATACCAATGAAGTACACAACTCAAAAACTTCATTATTATTATTATTATTATTATTATTATTATTATTATTATTTATTATTATTATTATAATTATTATTATTATTATTATTATTATTATTATTATCATTATTATTATTATTATTATTATTATTATTATCATATTAAAAAAAAAAAAAAAAAAATTATTATTATTATTATTATTATTATTATTATTATCATTATTATATCATTATTATTATTATTATTATCATCATTATCATTACTATTATCATTATTATTATTATTATTATTATTATTATTATTATTATTATTATTATTATTATTATATACCTATAGTCAGTTGGAAGTTGTTTTTTTTCAGTTTGCAAAGAATAAAATAAATGATTTGTCTGACCTTGTAATAGAATTATCCAAACCAAATTCTTTATTTCAGTTGTCAACGATATCAGATATATTAATTTGATTTACAACTTATTACTCACAGTGGTATTGGTAGTAGCTGTCAGAGAGTTAATACTTAATATATATATATATATATATATATATATATATATATATATATATATATATATATATATATATATATATATATATATATATATATATATATATATATATATATATATATATATATATATATATATATATATATATATATATATATATATATATATATATATATATATATATATATATATATATATATATATATATATATATATATATATATATATATATATATATATATATATATATATATATATATATATATATATATATATATATATATATATATATATATATATAATCTATATATATATATATATATATTCTCGCTATTACAATGAATGCTGCTCTTCCGAACTTTGAGGTCGCATACCTCCTGCATTGAGGAGGGTTCGTATGTCAAGCTTTCCTACAAATTCTTTGACACAAGACTTGACTGCTATGCTCAATCTTACATGCAATATACAGGTATAGTCTGGAACACACTTCCTTTATCTATTTTCCCAAATTTCTTTAACTTGCCCTCGTCCAAAAGCCGTGTATTCGAACATGTTGGCCTTTTATTTTTCCTATATTCAGATAGAGTTTGGTAGTCTTCTTGCCTTTATTCACGAAATAATATATATATATATATATATATATATATATATATATATATATATATATATATATATATATATATATATATATATATATATATATATATATATATATATATATATATATATATATATATATATATATATATATATATATATATATATATATATATATATATATATATATATATATATATATATATATATATATATATATATATAGACAATTGACAATAACAAACAACTACGTTAACCACCAAAGCAAACACAAGAAAATAATTTTAAATGTTCTTTTCGTATCAAAGACTAAAACTGAACAAAAATCTTCAAAATTTCATAGAAACTCACGCTTTTATGCGGTGGTGCCACATTGAAATTCACGCGTTTTTGCGGTGGTGCCACGTTTTCATCATTCATGTACAAAACTACAAAAACAAATCTGAATTTGAATGACCTTGTGGGCAGAATTATTTAACCAGATATATCTGTTACAAACTTTATTACTATTATTATTATTATTATTATTATTATTATTATTATTATTTTATAATTATTATTATTATTTAGAGTATTTTCAGTTGTGCATTTATTTACTTTTCAATTTTTCCATTTACTACTCGCTGACAAAACTACAAAACTAAGAATTTTTCTAGAGATTTGTCGCGGCTCATATATATATATATATATATATATATATATATATATATATATATATATATATATATATATATATATATATA
>SEYY01019856.1:77500-81772 GCA_009176605.1 Armadillidium nasatum
GTGCATCTAAAAAGGCAAGTAGGCAACCTCAATAAAATGTATTGAAATTGAGATGCTGTAGTGGAGATACACGTGGTTCGGTGGTCATCTCTCGAGATACCCAATACCCATGGTTCGGTGTTCATTATTCCAAGGGTTTTCTCACTGTATGTTTGGTTGTTATATTTCTGCGCAGATCGAGTGTAAAACAGTTTAAGTTGCGCATATTGTGATAATATATTTGGTAAGTTAATTTTGTGTTTAGATTCTAGATCAAAATGATTTCACGCTAATATATATATATATATATATATATATATATATATATATATATATATATATATATATATATATATATATATATATATATATATATATATATATATATATATATATATATATATATATATATATATATATATATATATATATATATATATATATATATATATATATATATGGACCGACCTAAATGGCTAAATATCAGATAAAACCGGGGTTAAAATGAAAATTATACTTTTTTTTAATGGTTTATTAAATCAAACAAAATATAAGAAAATTAAGATTTTTTTCTTGTTTTTTAAATATTTTCTTTTTCTTTTGACCGTTCCTTTTCTGCTAGTGAATGTTCATCTTTGTGTTTTGATTTTTGATGCCCCCATAAAGATTTGATTGAAAATTTTTTACTTGTAGCACCCGGAGGTTATCTTCTAATTTTCTGACTGCAGATCTTATATTTTGCTATTTCGAGCCTATCCTGAAACATTGTAAAGTACACCCATACTGCAGAAGCTGATCTTTTAACCATATTGACTGAAAGTATAAACAAAATAATAATTTTGAAATAATGTAGCTAAATGATTCAAGTTTGATACATCACATTAAAATAACAATGATATGTATAAATACAGGTTATATTGATAATTTTATATCTTACATTTTTTTCAAACTTTACCTTAGGATCTTACCTAATAAACCTGTTGAATCACTATTGTGAATTAGAAAAAAAATCAAATATTTTTGTAGGTTTTTAAACTTTTATTATAAAAAATCTGTAATTTTCTCCAATTTTCTTTTCGGAGAAAATGCATAAAATCACTAATTTAATTAAGGGAATGTTGGCTATTCTACTCCTTCCTTACAATTAAATAAGCCTCAATTAAATTTATATCTAATTTTCTTAACCTAAAATTTCAGTGCTTTTGACCTCTTTACAAATTTTAGGCAAACCCTGCAAGAGCCCCAGCCCCGGCCGATCCATATATATATATATATATATATATATATATATATATATATATATATATATATATATATATATATATATATATATATATATATATATATATATATATATATATATATATATATATATATATATATATATATATATATATATATATATATATTTATATATATATATATATCGTTGAAAAGTATGTTTTGAAATATTATTTTTTTTTTATTTGTTAAAATTTCATATTAATAAATTTATTTTAGAAGCAAAATTACAAAACTTTATTTTTATTTCCTTTATTAAAAATTTTATTTTTTAATTAAAAACAATTGGTTCATTCGTGTAGGCTCATTTTAGAAACGAAAAATCGAAGTAGGCCCAAAGTTTACCTAGCGGTAGGCCGCTATGGTAGGCCTACGATTCTCATCAAGACGCGTTTGTTTTTAATGGGAAGAAATTAATTTTACTGAATTTTTAAACGTTTTGAAAAATTAATTGTACATTTATTTAATTAATAAAGAATTGCTGATAAAATTCACTAAAAACTGAATAATTACCAAGTATTAAATTTCTTCGATATGTTCTAGAGTCTAGATTTCTAGAGTCTAGAGTAAGGTGACCATCCGTCCCGTATTTTTCGGGACAGTCCCAATTTTTTAAGCCGTTTCCCGATTTTTTTTTTTGAGACGGACATTTGTTCCGATTTTTAGATTTGGCAAAAATTATTTATTCAATCAGTCAGCCAGACAGCAGAAGAAGGCAGAGACACACCGCCATACAGCCAGAGGGCGCGGCGGATGGAAGCGGAAGGGATTTTTTTTTTTTTTTTTTTTTTGTAGAATGTCCTTAACCAATAAACCATATGACTTGTTTTCGAAAACGAAATTCGTATTTCTTCTTTATATTAAAAATCCTCCTCCTTTATACATCCCATAAAACCCTTACGGGCAGTGTATTTGGAAGGGGGGGAGGGGGGCAATGTTCAGAAGCGTCCCGAATTTTGGTCATAAAAATATGGTCACCTTAGCCTAGAGAGAAATACAAAATCGGAGGCTACGTCTTTTGATTTTGGGGGGAAATATGACAGACAAAAGTCTATGGGAGAGGGGAGGAGGGGGTAACATTAATAAATTTCGATATTTATTTGGGGGAGGGGGAGGGAGTAGCATTGATAAATTTCAATATTCATTTTCACCTTTTATATAATAACCAAAGTTTGAGGCAATTTTACCATATACAATTTTATTTTATTTATTTATAAAATAATAATAATAATAATAATAATAATAATAATAATAATAATAATAATAATAATAATAATAATAATAATAATAATAATAATAATCCTTTATTTTTCAGGTTTCAGTGTGTGTTTCCAGAGTATTAGTGAGGCCTTGTTATAAGCATCACGTGCTTTCAAATACGCAAATGGGCTTAATATAGAGATACGAAAAAGTGGAAATAGTCAACGTTGTGCGATCTCTGGTTCCCTGGTCATTGGTCACTGGGTCATTGGTCTCTGGGTCATTGGTTATTGGTCACTTCTACCATAGTCAGTATTCCATTATTTTCACAGTATATGTTTAGTTTTTATGCTTCTACCACTATTATATATATATATATATATATTTATATATATATATATATATATATATATATATATATATATATATATATATATATATATATATATATATATATATATATATATATATATATATATATATATATACATTTATATATAAACAAACGTACCTTACATATTCTGGAAAGCTTGCTGATATTCTTATTTAAAAATAAGATTAGTTCTTGGAAAGCTTTGCTGATATATTCTTATTTAAAATAGGATTAGTTCTTGGAAAGCTTGCTGATATTCTTATTTAAAAATAAGATTAGTTCTTCGAGTTTTAGATGTCGAAAAGTTTTCAATTACTTTTTCATTGAAATCTGGTATTTTACAAACCATTTCACTCTCTATTAGTAATTTTTTATCAGTAATTTTTTAAATATTTAAAGTATGTAAAAGTGCAGCTGGCTTATATATATATATATATATATATATATATATATATATATATATATATATATATATATATATATATATATATATATATATTATATATATATATATATATATATATATATATATATATATATATATATATATATATATATATATATATCGAAAAAAAAAAAAAAAATAATATCGTAATTTTTCTTCCAAAAAAAAAAAAAAAAAAAAAAAAAAAAAAAAAAAAAAAAAAAAAAAAAAAAAAAAAAAAAAAATCAATAAAAAAAAAAAAAAACATCCAACCTCAACACGAATCTATAACAAACTGTTTCATTTTTAGTCTGTTATATTTAAGAACTTCTTAAAAGGACAAAACTAGCAACTTTACATTTTTTAAACATTAGAAACTAATGTCCAAGTTGCCAAAAACTGTCAGAAGACAGACTGGCAACTTCATAAAAACTGCTATTCAAATTTGGCATACTTTTTTTTATAAGTTGCTATATCTGTCTTATTATTTAAGAACCACTATATATTTTAGAGCCCATATTTTTCATAATTGCAATGTGTCAAAAAAAATATCGTACCTACAAATTTGCTGTTGCAAAACGCATTTAATTCTTATTTTCTTTATTGATTTATACTTTTTATGTATTAAGTTGTTAAAAAATGAATTTAAATCACTTTTCTGTGACAAAAATTTCATTTTTATATAAACATCCTACGCCTGGTATTTTTAATTTGGAGGGGCTGCAACCCTGGAGCCCACATAGACGAGCCGCCACTGTATATATATATATATCACCTTTATCACATTCGTCGGGTGATGCCCGGCACAATTCCCTTACAAACATACCCATTCTTACCTTTCAACCCCTTTCACCACTGCCCTCCATCTCACTCTGTCCTCCGCAAGTTTTCTACCTCTTCTAAACTCAAATTCCTTCCACCAAAAATCTTTCTCTCACTCCATCCATCCTTCCACTTTTCCCTTCCCCTCCCCTACCCCATCCACCTCGGATCTAAGTACCTTGCCCACCATTCT
>SEYY01019857.1:0-15000 GCA_009176605.1 Armadillidium nasatum
TACACCTCATCTCTTATTCTTAACCGAACAGACAGGGATGTTGTCTGTTCTCGTGTCTCTAATTTGGAATCTTCCTGAATTCTCTACTTTATGGCTCAAACTTTCTTCCAACTTTACAACTAAATTTATCTGTTCTGTCTACTAATCTCCCAAATCCACAGACTATCCAAAATTCTTCGACTATCTAAACTCGAAAATAGAACACATTCTTTCTTCTTCTCCTTTCTCTAAAATCATCATATTAGGTGATTTCAATGTTCACCACCGCCAATGGCTTTCATCTAGATCTCACAATCCAGCTGGTGAACTCGCCTTCCAATTTTTTATCCAGAACAACCTTGAGCAGTTGGTGCACTCTCCCTACCCGTATCCGTGGTCACCTTGGTGATGAAGGCAACATACTTGATCTTTTCCTAACTTCTTATCATTCTCCTTACACTATTAAGCTCTTTCCTCCTCTAGGTTCATCCGATCACCTTCTTATCTCCGTATATTGTCCTGTTTCTTCAAGTATTCCGCAAGAATGGCCCTCGTCTTCGACGAAGAGACGTTTCTGGCCTTTCGGTGCCACTAACTGGTCTGACTTGCGGTTGTATTTTCTGATTTTCCATGGAATGATTACTGTTTCTGTGGGAGGGGTCCTTCTAAGTGTGCATAACCGAGATGATTCCCTCTGGCATGGAGTCGTACATTCCATATTCTTTCCCTTCTACTAAACTTAACAAACCTTGGTTTAACTCTGCTTGTTCTCGTGCTATCCGCCGCAGGGATGCTGCCTTCAGGGACTACGTCGTCTTCAAACTCCAGTAACTCATGCAACTTATATTTCATCCCGGAATCGTGCAAAATCCATTCTCCGCAACACTATAAACTCCTTTCTATATATATTGCCAAAAATGTCAACTCTAAATTTGCTTCTTCCTCTTTCCTTCCTTTAGTATCTTCTGACGGTACAACTGCCGTTTTGCCTTCCTCTAAAGCTGAACTCTTCGCTCAAACTTTTGCTTCTAATTCAACCTTAGACGATTCTAGAGCTGTTCCTACTCCTTCAACCCGTCCAACTCATTTATGCCTAAAATTAGAATTTCTTCTAAAAGATGTCATTTCTGCTCTGACTGAGCTCAACACTAAGAAGGCGTACAGTCCTGATGGTATCCCTCCTGTGGTTCTCAAAAGTTGTGCTTCCGAGCTTGTACCCTGCCTTGGTAAACTATTTCGTCTATGTCTTTCTACTTCAACCTTCCCTTCTTGCTGGAAATGTGCGCTTATTCAGCCAATGCCGAAGAAGGGGGACCCCTCTCAACCCCTAACTACCGTCCCATTTCTTTAACATCCGTTCTTTCTAAAGTTTTCGAATCTATCCTTAACAGGAATATTAAACATCTCAATTCTTCTAATCTTATCTCTGATCGCCAGTATGGCTTTTGTAAGTTACGCTCTACTGGTGATCTTCTTTCTCTTCTCTCTGACTCTTGGTATCTTTCGCACTTCGGCATTTCGGTGAATCTTTCGCTGTTGCACTAGACATATCAAAAGCTTTCGATAGAGTCTGGCACAAAGCTTTGATTTCCAAACTTCCCTCTTTCAGAATCTATCCTTCTCACTGCGTCCTTCTCTCTAATTTCCTTTCCGGTCGTTCTAAATAAGCTGTTGTAGACAGCCATCGTTCTTCTTTTAAACCTATTAATAATAGTGCTCCTCGAGGATCTGTCCTATCCTTAACACTTTTTCTCATTTTCATTAATGATCTTCTCTGCTACTTCATCTCCTATCCATTCCTATGCTGATGACTCCACCCTTCATTACTCTTTTCAATTTGAAAGTTAATATACTCGACGACAGTTAATATACTCAAGGAAGGTAGCTATGGAGCAGCTGACCTCTGATCTATCTCGCATTTCAAATTGGGGCAGAGAGAACATGGTTATTTTCAATGCCACCAAAACTCAATTCCTCCATCTCTCTACTCGACACAATCTTCCACCCAACTATGATATCTTCTTCGAAAACACACAACTCAAACCTTCATCTATCCTTAATATTCTTGGTGTTATTTTTTCTTTTGATCTTTCTTGGAAAGTTCACATCACTTCTTTCTAAACAAGCTTATAAGAGGTTGGGTGCTCTGAGGCGTCTTCAGTATTTCTTCACATCCACCCCAGTTGCTTGCACTGTGTAAGGGTGTTGTTCGCCCCTGTTTGAAGTATGCGTTCACTCACACACACACACACACACACACACACATATATATATATATATATATATATATATATATATATATATATATATATATATATATATATATATATATATATATATATATATATATATATATATATATATATATATATACTTTGTTAAATACGTTTTAATTCAAATGTTTTTTTTTAGTTAATCATTTTTAAGTTTTAAACATACCTTTGCTATTTTTAGTGTATTTTTATTTTCTGTGTTTTAATATAATAAAGAACTGCTAGCCTGGTGAAATTTAAGTTACTGAAAACTTTTATCCGATGGAATTTTAAGATAAGTTTTAGTCGATATGTTTTTTATTTTATTTTATTTTATTTTATTTATTTATTTATTTATTTATTTTAATTTTTTTTATGTAAATATGCAGTTAAATTTTCCTTTTTGCTTTGATAACTGTGAAATTATTAAACATTTTAAATATTGGGAATTTGAGAGAATTCAAAGTTGATTGGGGGAGCGATTTTGGGATGATTCCTAGCCTCTAAGAACTGGTGGTATCCTTAACTTTGGATACCACAAAGATAAATAGTGGGTCCCACCTTAAAACGTCACAGTTCAGTAGTGACTGAGAATAAATTTGGAGGAGATGTCTGGAAGGAAGAGGGGTTCAGAGGTATTAAAATTGGGATCTTTCAATGTAAGGGGGTGATCAATGAAGAGAAGAGGAAAGAAGTGGGGGTTTGTGATAAAGGAAAGGAGGTTGGATATTCTAACGTTTACGGAAACGAATCTGAAAGGGGAGTGGGATTTGACATTTGAGAAATATAGACGGATGTACGCTGGAGTGAATGAAAGGGTGAGAGCAAGGGAGGGTGTAGCAATCGTTATGAGAGATGAGTAGTGGAGTTGTACAAAAGAGGGAGGAAGAATGGGGACCAGAATTGCTTGGGTAAGATTAAGGTTAAAAAGGGTGTTGTGGGGTTTTATTTGTGCTTATGCACCAGTAGTAGGATCAAATGGAAGGGAGAGAGAGAGAGAGAGAGAATTTGGGAGAGTCTGAATGAGTGTGTGGGAAGTTTTGACGGTAGGGATCATGTTTGTCTATTGGGAGACTTGAATGCGAGGGTGGGTATATGAAGGTGAACAGGGTAATAGGACCATTTGTGGGAGGGGTAAATGAAAATGGTACTGAAATAATTGGAATGTGTGCTGCAAGGGGTTTTATGATTTGAAACACATGGTTTAAAAAGAATGATAATCATAAATATACCTGGGTGAGTGGTGTTGGAAAAGGGGATTTTTGGATTTTGTGTGTGTGAGTTGGGAGGGGAGGAGTAGGTTGCTGGATGTCAATGTACTGAAATAAGCTGCTATGTGTATTTCGGGCCATTATTTGGTGGTGGCGAAAATAAAAGATAAAGGAGGATGTGAGAAAGTGGGAGGAAAGAGGAGGGTGGTGGAGATAGTACGGGTGGAGAGGTTAGAAGAAGAAGAGAAGAGAGATGACTACACAAGAGAGATACGGGAGAAATGGGAGGAAGTGAAGGGGGAGAGGTGAAAGAGGTTGAGGAGGAGTGGAGTAAACTGAAGGGAGCGTTAGTGGAGGTTGCGAGAAGGGTGTGTGGGGTGAAAAAATAGGTTATGGTAGAAGTAAGGGGAGTGAGTGATGGAATGAAGAGTTGGGAATATGGTTAAAAGGAAAAATGAGGCCTTTTGCAAGTATTTAAGCTCGAAGGAGGATAGGGATTGGGAGGAATATAGGGAGAGGTGTAAGGAGGTGGAGGCAAAAAGGAGAGTGGAAGAGGAGTGGGGTAGAAAGTCGGCAGATAATTTTAAAGAAAGAAGTAAGATGTTTTGGAAGTAGGAAATAAAGCGAGGAGAGGGATAGAGAAGTAGTGAGAGGGAGTGAGGGGGGAAGATGGTGATGTGGTGCAAGGAGAGAGGGAGGTGGGGGAGAGATGGAAGAGATACTTTAGTTATTTGTTGACTGGGGTGGGAGGTGAAGGAGTAGTGGGGAATAAGGAGGAAATGTTATTAGAAGAAGAGGGGAGTATTAGTAGAGAGGAGGGAAATATAGCGGTGGGAAAGGTGAAAAAGGGAAAGTCGTGAGGAATGGATGGCATATATATATATATATATATATATATATATATATATATATATATATATATATATATATATATATATATATATATATATATATATATATATATATATATATATATATATATGGGAGGATGATAATGGTGGAAGCGGGAGAGATTGTTGACTGGTTGGTGAGAATGTTTAACGGGTGCTGGGGAGAGAGAAGAGTGCCTCAGGAGTGGCAAGATGCCTGAATAGTGCCGATGTATAAATGTAAAGGGGATAAGATGGTGTTTAGGAGTTACAGTGGGATACGTTTGTTGAGTGTAGTGGAGTGAGGAAAATTTATGGGAGTCTTAGTATCGAAAGTGAAACAATTGACAAGAGAGAGTGGGGGAGGAACAGGGAGGTTGTAGAGAGGGTAGATGGTGTGTGGATCAGGTGTTTTCACTGAGAATGATTGATGAGAAATTGCGTTAGAAAGATAGAGTGGGGTATGCATGATTTATGGATTTGGAGAAGGCATATGATAGAGTTTGTAGGAGCAAGGTTGTTTGAGGTAATAAGGGAGAGGTGAGTGAGAGATAGATTTTTGAGTGGAATTAAATTATTTTATGAGAACTGTAGAGCGAGGGTGAGGTTGATGAGGGAACTGACTGTATGGTTTAACGTGGAAGTTGGACTGAGGCGGGAGGGTGATATGTATCGGTGGTTGTTTAATGTGTTAATGGATGGTGTTGTTAGGGAATCGAGAGAAGGGAAGGGTATTAGGTTGAGAAATGGAGAGCGGGAATGGGAGGCAAATGTCTTGTTGTCTGCGGATGATGCGGTGTTAGTTGCGGAATCTGGGGAGAAGCTGAGAATGTTGGTGAAGGATTTTGTGAGGGAATGTGTGTCGAACTGATTGAGTGTAAACTCAACAAAGAGTAAAGAGAGGAAGATTGGGTGAATAGGTTGAGGCAGTAAGAGGGGAGAAATGGGGGGTGTCGAGGTAAGGGGGAGAGATATTTGAGGAGGTAGAAGAGTTTAAATATCTGAGAATGCTAGTGGAGGGAAAAGAGGGGATGGAAGGTGAAACAAAGAATAGAGTGATGGAGGGACTGAGGGAAATATGGAAGAAGGGGAAAATATCGAAGGAAATAAAGGTAAGAATGTTTGAGAGTATGTGTCTACCATCTATAATGTATGGGTGTAAAACATGGTGATGAATTGATCAGATGAGGAAAAGGTTAGAAGTTTTTGAAATGAAAGGATTGAGGGCTAAATGTAGGTTAAGGAGGGTAGATAGAATCAGAAACGGAAGAATAAGGGAGATGTGTGGATGGAAGAGGGAACTAGAGGGTAGAGAGGAAGAGAATGTATTAAGGTGGTTTGGGCATATGTGTAGAATGGATGAGAATAGGATGGTGGGTAGAGTGATGAGATCCGAAGTAGAGGGAGGGTAAGTCTGAGGTGGAGGTGGATGGATGGGGTGAGGGAGATAGGGGTCTGAATGTGGACGAAGGTAGGAGAGTTGCGGAGGACAAAGTGAGATGGAGGCAGTGGTGATGGAGGAAAGGAGAAAGAGTATGGATGTGTGTGTGTGTGTGTGTGTGTGTGTGTGTGTGTGTGTGTGTGTGTGTGAGCGAACTGTGACGGTCTCTACCCCACGAGAGTGGGAAAGGTGAATGGTAAAATATATATATATATATATATATATATATATATATATATATATATATATATATATATATAGATATATATATATATATATATATATATATATATATATATATATATATATATATATATATATATATATATATATATATATATATATATATATATATATATATATATATATATATATATATATATATATATATATATATATATATATATATATATATATATATATATATATATATATATATATATATATATATATATATATATATATATATATATATATATATATATATATATATATATATATATATATATATATATATATATATATATATATATATATATATATATATATATATATATATATATATATATATATATATATATATATATATATATATATATATATATATATATATATATATATATATATATATACCCTGTATATGCATAGGATGTATATTTGAGTGGAATTTTTGATATCATAAATAGAGGCGCTTAAAAGGTTTTGACAAGAAGTGATTGAGAGAGATCGACGCCTTTTGAGAACCCTTTTTTAAACGTTCGTTTTTAGTATAAAATAAAAGAATTTGACGAAGACCACAACGATGGCAGACACTTTTCTTCAACTTAAAAAAAATGGACCTGTGGTTCGGAGCCGCCTCTGTTAATGAGCCATTGATCAGATAAGGATAATCGGCAGGTAAAAAGCAATGAATTGGAAGCTCCTGTTAAATCCTTTCAGCATTTTTTTTCTTTCAATTTTTCACTAATTTATTTTACATGTTAAATACTTTGTTTTAAGGCTGAATCTTTACGACTCTTTCCTGACGGAGTTGAGAGCCCTTCTTCGACGCGTGCGCCTTGTCCTAATTCATTTATAATTATTCTTAGGCAAATAAAGGTAAAATATGTACACGAAAGAGACCTTTTTGCTCGAGTCTTCAGACACTTAATCATTTACGCAACAATCAATTGCAAAAGAGTCTTATGTAATTTGCTTCAAAAAATTTACATGTTGCATGCTCTTGCCTCATCTTCCATATATATATATATATATATATATATATATATATATATATATATATATATATATATATATATATATATATATATATATATATATATATATATATATATATATATATATATATATATATATATGAGGAGGGAGCCGATCCTGGGACCTGGGAGGAAATGCTAGAGCTGAATTAAAATGTTATTCAAAGTAGAAAAAGAATATTAAAGAAATAAAAATTGGAGTTTGAGTTTTGTATTGAGAAAAGTCCCATATTATTTAATCCAACTATAATTATTATTATTGTTATTATTATTATTATTATTATTATTATTATTAGTAGTAGTAGTAGTAGTAGTAGTAGTAGTAGTAGTAGTAGTAGTAGTATAGTAGTAATATCTAAAAATAATTATTAGACGTAGCTATAGTGATATTTTTGGTAGTGATAGTGGTAGTATGGTAATTTAAACGTTACATGTTTTTTTTAATGGTAAGGTTTTAACCCTTTGGGTTCGAAGCAGGTAATTTTGGTCTTTCGAATTTGAGGTTTTGACAAATGAGCGAGAAGAGAGAGAGAAAACTTTCTTAATCAATTTAGAACTTAATGTCTTTACCTTCTCTCTTCATTTTCAGCGTCGAATGCACACACACACACACACACACACACACACACACACACACACACACACACACACACATATATATATATATATATATATATATATATATATATATATATATATATATATATATATATATATATAT
The DNA here is from genome assembly GCA_009176605.1 of Armadillidium nasatum. Taxonomy (NCBI): domain Eukaryota; kingdom Metazoa; phylum Arthropoda; class Malacostraca; order Isopoda; family Armadillidiidae; genus Armadillidium; species Armadillidium nasatum. The sequence goes on from SEYY01019857.1 coordinate 7,730, forward strand.
ATATATATATATATATATATATGTAAAGGAATATTATTATGTATGAGCATGAAATTGATAATTGTAAATAATGGTTTCTGGACATCAATTTATTATCTAATGATAAATGCTACAATATTAGTTGAAGAAAATTGTTGCAGGCAAAAATAACTTTACTTCTCTTTTTCTTTATCTTCACCACAACTAACTACTACTGCTACATATATATATATATATATATATATATATATATATATATATATATATATATATATATATATATATATATATATATATATATATATATATATATATATATATATATATATATATATATATCTCGTGCCCAAAATTATCATCACGTATGAAATATAACATTATGTCTCACAGTCGGGAAGCTTTACATAATAAAACCATGCGGTGCCGTGTCTGCGAAAAAGATGACGAGGAGAATTGAGATTCATGTGCAACACAATACAATAAGTTTTTTTTATGACAGTACAGCACATGCACTTTGCTATCTGGGAAGGCCAACCTTAAATGATGTTTAACTATGGTGTTACGGGTCAAATTCCTGTATGTTCAGATAATATTCGGCTAATAATAATATGATCGTCTTCATACATAGAGATAAACTTAGAATGAGATTCTGGATTCATACCAGAGGTAAATTTTCACATGCAACAATCAGGGTATGTTTCAGCTCTTGGATGGAAAGAGGTGAAGACACAGATCATTGAACGACCTCTTCTATAGGTTGAGGTTAAGTCTTCGCTGGACAACTCCAGCATTTTTACATCGATCACGCGTAGTTAATTCGTAACCGTCCTTGCAATGCATTGCCTAGTATTTTCAAGCATTAGGTGTAAGTAGTTCCCTATGAACTTGGCCAAGGACATAACATGGTCCTTTAGTAAGTGTTTCAGGTATTATGGTGCAATCAGTGACCTCTCGTGTATTGGTACGAGGGAGCTACGGGTGTCGAAACAAATACCACTCCTCAATATTTTGGACTCGCCTCAGAACGGCGCTCTTGGTGCGATATTGCGTGGGCTATAATGTTCACCAGACTGTTTCCCAACCATCTGTAGATCTCACGCATACCCTGGGTTCGTTTGTGAACAACACATATTTCCAATCGTCGACGGTCCAATGTGAGTGATTCTTAGCGAACCTTTGTCTTTTTAATTTGTACACGGTGGCGGGCAGTGGTTCGGTAGCAGCCCTCAATATTTTTTTGGTTATTCCGAAGCTCAACATTATTAGAGCCTTTATTTCGTAATACCCTCATCCTCAGATGTCGCTGGTCCATTACAGTCGTGACCATCTTCCTACCATGTCCATTACGTTTAGGGTTCGACCCCATATCAAAGAACCGGCAAACCAAATGACAAATCGTGGTATGATGTCACATACTTCATTCGATGAAGTTCTTGTAAGTTGGATGCTCTTACGCACTTGTCTTTCATTAAATGTCTTGGTATATTCATGTTGTCAGAAGTATTGGGTGTAGAGTTGCTGCTGCAATAAGATAAACAATTCTTGCAACGCAGTCGACTGATGCTACATGTAAATTTAAACAGCAGGATATATCGAGTAAAGTAAACTACCTGCTAACTTCGCAAGCAGAAGCTGTTTATTGGACACGTGATTCTGTGCTACCTTGGTTGTACTCTACCTGCTTTGTGGCAAACCAAACGGATTTGTTCATACTTACGAGTATTTCCTACATGGATCGATAATATTGAACAGGAATTTATATATATATTGTGTAAAAGTCTAGTAATTGTACATTATCTGTAAAAAACGTTTGAAACCACATTTTAAATAAAGAAGCAGTTTTCGTTATTTGGAAGAGTTTTTTCAGAAAAATGATTTTATTCGGACAATCTTTGTACATTAATATTTATTAGTTAAATATGTTTTTGTTACAATGTATATGTATCCTTTTACAGATATATATATAATACATCATTTAAGAGTATAAAAAGTATATTATAATGTCTTAATTATTTTAGGAAGTAACATTAGAAGCTTAGCGACCATTCTAGAAACTTTAAAATTATCGTTTAGTTTAGTCTCCCTTAATCTAACGGGAATAATTGTAATTTAACTAGAAAGTTATGTAATATTTTTATATTTTTAAAATGTTTAAGAAAAGTAATAAAATTCTTTATTAATTGTAAAATATTTATTTAGCTTAGTTTCTAAAGGGACGCCTTTAAATTTGAGAGAGAAAGATTTTTTCACAAATATGTCAAAAAGCGGTTAACTGTATTTTTACTATATATATTTTATATATATTATTTATTTTATTAATATTTTTCTTTTATTATTATAAATTATGTTATAAGAGGTTTCTATTTATATATAACACCTTATTATGAATATTCGAATTACCTTTGTAATAAATTAATGAAAACAGCTCTTAAGACGTTTTTGTTCCGCGTGTAAAATTGTAAATCTCTTAAAACGAAGTTTTTGTCTATTGGAATATTTAATGGTTTTACTTTTAAATATCTTTTCCATCATATCATTTTTAATGGCGAAACTCTTAAGAAAGTTGTGATTTTATATAAAGAACTTATTAAAATACAGTAAAGGTCATTATTAAGCCTATATTTTATAATATTTCATTTATAATGTATTGTTTGTTATAATTATCTTGAGAAATAATTTAGTTAGCCCTCTTAAAAAGAAATGTATTTAGTCTAATAAGTTTTGCCTATAAATTATTTTTGAGAAGACTATTGAAGAAGAGGACACGCTTTTGTATCATTTTTGATGGAGAACAAACATCAGAAGACGAGAGAAGTATATCCCACCTTGAATTCAGACGTCGTGGAGAAGAACTGCTGTAATGAGCAGTTTAAACTAAAAACTTGCTTGGAATAAGCTGGTTTTCCTCTACCTGGAATAGGTTGAGCGAATGACTGTAATAGTCTTTCGATAAGAAAGAACAGCTGTTGTAGAAACAGTTGGATTGGAACTTGCTTGCTAATTAGCTTGTTCTATACCTGGTAATGTGTTGTCTCGAATGACTGTAGTTGTCTTTCGATAATTAATAGATTGAGTGGAAATATTCTTTCTAACAAAGTACATGGTAATATCATAGTATAAGTATTACTTAGTAGGATTAATAAATGTTATAATTTTCTGATTGAGAGTGATGCATTTTTGTGTATGCCTATTTTTTTTTTTTTTAATAAACACCCTCATGAAGCAAATTGTATTTCTTTTAATCATTTAAAATCTAATTAAATCTTTTTTGTAGAAATAACATGTAAAATAATGCTTATTATTGAAAAAAAATATTAATTATTTTTTTACGTCATTAGGTAGCCCGACTCCAATAACAGATAGTTTTTGTTTTCATGACCAATCACAAAGCAGGTTTCTTTGCCATTTTTAAATAAACAAAAACGGCAACGACAGTGTTGCCAAATTTAAAAACTTTGTACCAGATTATAAGTTTCGAATTTCCCATTTTCGATATATATACTATATATATATATATATATATATATATATATATATATATATATATATATATATATATATATATATATATATATATTTAAAATAGTATAATTAATAAGAGGCAATAGGTTTTATGACGTCACTTATACGTCATATGTAACAGTGATGTAAATAATAGGAGACGTGGCTTTTTATAGTTTTTGTTTGAAAGTAGGCAGAGCTAAAGCTACAAAATTTTTCAAGGTCATGAAAATCTGCAAACAAAATTCCTATATATTTGTCTTACTAAGTAATACTTATACTATGTAATATGTTCTGATTATATGAAGTGCATGTTAATTTGCTCTTCCTTGAGGTGTTGCATGGTGTGCTTCACTGTTGTAGCTTAACGAACGATAGAACCTTAACGTAACTCCGAAGAAGCCTTGTTTAATATTCACGCTACCATTTACCATTTATTCATTTATTCATTTATTCCTTTGTTGTAATTATTATTTTTGTATATAGTAAATATTAAGAAAATCCTCTGAGTCTTTTATTCGCCACGCTATTGAGTCTGGTTCACATCATTATTTTTATTTTAAAAAGGGACATATTGATCCGTTGGGACAAAACCCTTTAAAATATATATATATATATATATATATATATATATATATATATATATATTATATATATATATATATATATATATATATATATATTATATATATATATATATATATATATATATATATATATATATATATATATATATATATATATATATATATATATATATATATATATATATATATATATATATATATATATATATATATATATATATATATATATATATATATATATATATATATATATATATATATATTTTTAATCCATACTTTTATACCTCCTGTTGCTCCTTAAATCCAAAAGGTGATTTCCATTAGTCTTCTTATTTCAACTCTTATCTTCAACGAATAAGTAAAAAACTTTCTCTATTAATCTGTCTTTATTCATCCTACGTACGAGAGTGAGTCCATACCTTCTGAAAACTTCTTGAATCTATTTTTCCACCAGACTTTTTTCTTGAATAAACATTGCCCTAAGTTTTACAATTTTAATCTCATCACTTCACTTCCCTCCGCAAGTGTCTTCCAAACCCTTCATACCTCAAACTTCAACCTCTTTTTTTTCATCTTATGTACTGTATTTATACATAACTGTGCAAACAAATATACAACACAATCTTTTTTTTTTAACCTTTCTTGTCAAATGTGCCTACTCCACAATTCTCTGCAACTACTTAAAATTCTTTCTTCTTCTTCGTGATTTCATGATCAATCTCGTCTTTCACAACTCACTTGTTCCATTATTCACTCTTAGATAGCTTGAAATCTTATTTTCTATCTCTCTAACCTTTTCTTTTTTCATCCAGAGTTGTTATACCGGTTATAATCACACCTTTTCCTATTCTGATTCCGCCTATTTGTGAGTTCACCTATTCTGATTCTGATTCCAATTGTAACTATAGAAAATCAACTCCATTATGATTCCCATTAATATTCCATAGCTCTGATTCATCTCCTTCCTATCGACTTTCAAAGTTATTATTGTATTTCACAGTTCGTCCCATCATCACTACTTTTGATCAGGTTGAGTGTAAGTTTCTTCACTTGCAATTAAAAATTTTAAATTTTGACGCTAACTCTCATACTTTATCATTCGATTAACATTTTCAACAACAAAACTAAACTATCTATCTTCTATTTACTTTCAGTCACGTATAGAAAGTCATTTTGACGGTTTTTTTAAATTTCCATAATCAACTTTTTTTTTTTTTTAATATGTTAAACAACCATGACGTACGACATATAAACAAAGCTGTCCACTGCCGGTTCTACTCTTACTCAGTTACTACTTTATATATATATATATATATATATATATATATATATATATATATATATATATATATATATATATATATATATATATATATATATATATATATATATATATATATATATATATATATATATATATATATATATATATATATATATATATATATATATATATATATATATATATATATATATATATATATATATATATATATATATATATATATATATATATATTTATAGTAAGAAGCAGAACCTACGTCTCAAAATATAGGAGTGTCATTGCTACGAAAAGTATTGTAAATAAATTTTTCTACTGCTACGATTACTTTTCTGAAAACATCCTCAGAACTTTAACAGAGAACAAGCAATTATGATTATTTTTCCTCCCAAACACCTCTTTGTTGCTCAATCTTCCTGCTCATTCACCTCCTCTTCTTCCACAACTTTTATTTACATGTGACATCATTGTTTATCACTAAATTAACTCTTTAGCCCATACAGTTGCATCTGTAGAAGCAGAGACCGACTCACCACCTCTAAGTATATATATATATATATATTATATATATATATATATATATATATATATATATATATATATATATATATATATATATATATATATATATATATATATATATATATATATATATATATATATATATATATATATATTATATAGGAACCTTTGGGTGTGTGCGCGTGTGTGTGTATGTGTTTGTGTGGTGTGTTTTATGGATTGTTTTATGAATATTTGGTGAGGCACCGTTGTGAAAAAGTTTTGCTGTAGGTCTTGTCAAAAAAGAAGGTAAAAAGCAAACAATGCGAACTCAAACCTTTGATTGAGATGTCTTTTTTACCTTCTTTCGTATGCAAATATTTTTAATACTATACAATTCGGAGAGGAACCTCTAATTTTAAACATATCTGCTCCATTTTGCGTATATATATATATATATATATATATATATATATATATATATATATATATATATATATATATATATATATATATATATATATATATATATATATATATATATATATATATATATATATATATATATATATATATATATATATATATATATATATATATATATATATATATATATATATATATATATATATATATATATATATATATATATATATATATATATATATATATATATATATATATATATATATATATATATATATATATATATATATATATATATATATATCACCTCTGGTGGGCAAAGATTAAAGGCCTACTAAAATTTCCACCAGAGTTAGGGGAAAAGTCGGAAACCTGGTCATTTTAAAGGCCGACATGACCAGGTACACGTCGTTTGAAGATGTGTAGCTTATAGGAAGTTGGGAAAATAGATGAAGGGAGTGTGTTCCAGAATTTACCAGTAGAGTACATGTAAGATTGAGAATAGCGGTCAAGTCAGAGGTCTGAGAGTTGGACTGAGAAAGTATGAGACTGTGTAGAAAGATAAGTAGCACGAGCCCTTCTCAGTTGAGGAGGTATGTGAAAAAAAAGAGTTTAGAAGAGCAGTGTCCATTGAAATAGCGATAGTATGGAGAGAGTGACGCAACAATTCGACGGGTAGAAAGAGACTGGAGAGAACTAATGAGAGCGGAGAGAGTTGAAAAGAAGAAAAGCTATAGACTCCACCTTTTCAATGAGAACTTTGAGTGGAACTACCCCAAATATGTGAGGCGTACTCCATACAGGGGGAGAACAACACCCCTGTACAGAGCAAGCAACTGGGGTGGTGTGAAGAAATACTGAAGGCGCCTCAATACACCTAACCTCATAGAAGCTTGCTTAGAAAGAGAGGTAATGTGATCTTTCCAAGAAAGATCACGAGAAAAAGAAATACCAAGAATATTAAGGAGAGATGAAGGTTTGAGTTGAGTTTTTCC
>SEYY01019858.1:2500-10000 GCA_009176605.1 Armadillidium nasatum
CGTGAACAATCAGATGAACAGTCTATAAAACGTTGATTCAAATATCCTACATAACCTAACCTGATCTAAATTGGTATATAACACTACGAGGGGGAAAAATAATTTTACCTAACTTCATTTCACGAAGTTTTTATTAATTTTTTTCAATAAATTATCTATTTAAGCCAAAAGAGTACAAGTATGATACCTCTATCTTCCTTACAGATAGCTTGCACACCGTGGAAGAAAATAATGATGGCTCTTACGGGAATTGTTACAGTAAAGGAAGTTTACAGTTTATCTTCTAGTAGAGTTCATTATTACTCAGGGCTAAAGTCACTTATTTCACAGGAGTATAAGGTACAAAAACTTATTATTATTATTATTTTATTATTATCATTTTATTACAATTATTTTTTTTATTGCTATTTTATTAAAAATTTTATTATTATACCGCTATTTTCCTTATATAATATGGATCATAAACGCGAAGAGGAGGAATTATTTATTAGTTACAATGATTTATTTTCAGCAAAGTCTTAAATATTTATTAATTTTGAAAGTCAGTAATTTAAATTACTAAATTATTTCAGAAATCTAATCTTTAAATGATTAATTTTTTTTTTTTTAAATAAGTAAATCATTCACCAATTCTACTTTGATGCTTTAAGAAATCTTCAAGATTCCAGAAAGCTGCTGCAATTTTTTTTTTTATAGTTTTATGTTAAAAAGTAACATCAAAGTTCTCATTTTTGTTTTTCCTTTTGTTTTCCAACAGGATTTAGAAGTAAGAGAAATGTTGGAGACTTACAAGAAATTTATGATAGTACGTCACCCTACAGAAAGATTACTTTCTGCCTACAAAGATAAATTCTTATCAAATTCTCCAGACGCGAAAGTATTTAAAAGAGTTTACGCTGTTCCAATGATGAGATACTCCAGAAATACTTCTAAAAACATTCCACTAACAGGAAATGGGATGAAATTTACGGAATTTTTGACCTACATTTTGTCTCAAAACCCTCAAACTCTTCAAGAACACTGGAAATCTTATTTTCATCTTTGTCATCCTTGTGCAATGGATTATGACTTTGTAGGAAAATACGAAACGTTAGAAGCAGATTCCAATCAAATATTAAAAAATATTAATGCACCGCCAGATCTACGTTTTCCACCCTTTAAAAAGTCTAAAACTGGCGAACAACTTAAACAAGTTATTAATTTAATTCCTAAACAATTACGAAAAAAACTTTACAATGTTTATAAATTGGATTTTTTATTATTTGATTATGTGCCATTACCTATACTATGAACAATATATACTATTTTTTTTTTATTATTTGATAATGTGCCTTTACCTATAATATGAACACTATACTTTGTTTTTATTTGATTTTGTGCCTTTACCTTTACTATGAACTTTATACATTTTTTTATAATTATTTTTTTTATCATATTTACACTTTTTTTTACATTCTTTTTACGAATGTCTTTACAAATAAACCAAAATCAAAGATTTAACTTAAAATAAACTATTGTTCAAATTTTATCAAATTTTTAAAATTATTGCTAGACTGAAGGGAAGAATATTTTCTTTGTTAACGACAAATATACGTTGGTTTGGTTTAGAAACATTAATATCATAACAAAAAAATGTTTTTTAAATAGACTTTTTTTATTAAGGAGAACCAGGACCAGAAAGTTAAGGTCCCCATGTAATTAAGGGGACCAGGACCAGTACCTAAGGTTCCCATGGAATTAATAAAGATAATTAAAATGAATAGTCACTTTCACTACCATCAACGAATTACTATGAAAATGCGATTTTGATAGAAAAAAAAAGTTTTATTTAAATGAGTAAGTAAATTAATTCGGAATGTAAATTTTTTTTCAATATTGGTAAGAACATTCACAAAATATTTTAAAAATAGCATTTGAAATGTATGTTTATTATTAAGACTGATTTCCTTTTGCATTTATGAAATCTAAAAATACTTATATGATCCATATTTGCGGGATTATTTTTTCATTTATTTATATATATATATATATATATAATATATATATATATATATATATATATATATATATATATATATATATATATATATATATATATATATATATATATATATATATATATATATATATATATATATATATATATATATATATATATATATATATATATATATATATATATATATATATATATATATATATATATATATATATATATATATAATATATATATATATATATATATATATATATAATATATATATATATATATATATATATATATATATATATATATATATATATATATATATATATATATATATATATATATATATATATATATATATATATATATATATATATATATATATATATATATATATATATATATATTTATTATTATTATTATATATATATAATAATATATTTAAAATAAAAAATTAATAATAAGTCATTTAAAAAAAAAACTAATTTTTTTAAGGATTAAAAAAAAAAAAAAAAAAAAAAAAAAAAAAAAAAAAAAAAAAAAAAAAAAAAAATCATGAACACAATTCTTCGTAAATTTTATAGTTATGGATAAGGAAAATATATTTAACAAGATAACAAGTTTTATTTATAATAGAAGATTTCACAAAAAGTAGACAATCTCATGAATTTGTACATTTATACAATAATAATAATAATAATAATAATAATAATAATAATAATATAATAATAATAATAAATAATAATAACAATAATAAATAATAACAATAATAAATAATAATAATAATAATAATAATAAATAATAATAATAATAATAATAATAATAATAATAATAATAATTAAAATTTTGAGATTATTCTTTTCCTAAAAAATTTTTTTTTGAGTAATGAGTGAAAAAGCCATAAAATAGCATTAACAAGTGTTTCGTCACTCAAATCCTATTATTATTAATTAGTATTGGATCAAGTTTGATTCAGAGTATCCAGGGTCTCCCATTCATTTTATAACTTAAATCGCCATTTTTGTGGTTCATCAATATCTTATGATACGAAAATCTAGTTCAATTGAACTTTTTAAAGAATTTCTTTTTTCTTTTCGTCACTGCTCATTCGTGCTCTCATTGTTATTTATGTATCTTGATTTATTATATTCTTTCTCAATCAGCCTTTGTTAGCTTAAAATTCTTATGAGAGGCGTTATAAAATTTAATTTCATTATCATCACTTATTTGAATGAAAATTTACTGGAATCTATATGATTCTAAGATATCACTAAGCCCATACAGCAAATATCCTCCTTCCCATATCCTTTTAACTAAAATTTCCATTGTTGGAACTACGAAATTTGTTAATGCTCTTAAAAAGGCACACAAAAAAATAAAAGATTTTACAATAAAAAAAAAAGCGGAAAAAGTTGTTATTAATTGGGTTGTCCAAAGTTGAGGTTTGCTTAGAAACTTAATCGACCTTGTTTTTCTTATTATAAACAGTTTTTATTTTGATTCAAACTTTTGTTTTTAGTTTTTTTTTTTTTTTTGTTAATATAAAAAAATAAAAATCTTGGTCTTTTCTGTTTACCTTCAATCCTAAATTTTGGGTACATTTATTCTTTAGGCAAAGAAAATAGATACAGTAAATTTCCAGGAGAAGTACCTTCTGTTCGTCAGTCAGTCCAGACTTTACAACCTTATACAAATACTCCAATATTTAAGTTTCTTTTAGTAAAGGACTTTATGAACTAAAAAGTTCAAAGTAAATTGCTTCTATTGCGATATGCTCTGCCAGGATTGCAACTTCTCTTCCTTAGTAATTTTCATTTTCATTTCAATTCGAAGGCTCTAATTTCAATTTTCTATCAAACAACAATTTTTTATCAAACATTTATACTTTATTAACTGATTTTTTGTTTCTAATTCTATATTTTTCCTCATATTTCCTTCCAAATTATTTTAAATTAACCTATAGTTCTTCGTCCAATTTCATTTTTAAATTCGAAAATTTTGCACTAAACTTAACCACTTCATACCATTTTATTTCTCGTTCTCTCACCTTTTATTTTCTTGTTCTGAATTACCTTTGCAGTTTAAACTCTAACGCCTTTCAAATACTTCCTTAACTTACATAACACCTTGCTCTTTCATCTTTTCTCTTTGAAATAACGTATCCTTACTTATTAAATTTATCTTTTCATTGATACTCCAAAATTAAATTTACAATTTTAAGACTCTTGTTTACTTATTGCACAAAATATCACGTCAGTTCTCATACTATGAAGCTTCCATCATAGCACGATCACCCTTTACTGTAATCATTACAAGCTAAATCACTATTCTAATAATAATAATAATAATAATAATAATAATAATAATAATAATAATAATAATAATATAATGATAATGATTGTAATAATAATAGCAATTTTCTCAAAAAGGTTTAGAATACCTGTCTAATAATAATAATAGCAATTTTCTTAAAAAGGTGTAGAATACCTGTTTAATAATAATAATAATAATAATAATAATAATAATAATAATAATAATAAAATTTTTACAAAATAGGGGTCATACCTAGAAGATTCTCTTCAGCAACCAGCCCTAACCTAAATTATCCAAGTTCAAGTTTCAACCTAATCTTATGGTAACCAATAAGGACATATTTTTTCTAATTTGGATTTAGAAGTAATGCAAATTCCTAACCTACGTCGTGGTTTTCTAATTACTTTCATACACATGCATTAATATAATACAAACAGTCAAAGAGTGAGTTACGAAGGCTGAAAAGTTTATCAATTACACTCATTGGAAAATTTCTTCAAAGAAGAGGCACGAAGTTTAAAAAAAAAAAAAAAGTAATTCGTGAATCAAGCTTAAAGTACACTGTAAAAATTGTTCTAACGAATCGTTGGGACAAGTGGCAAAAATGTCACAGTAAAATTTTTTCAATAGAGAAAAGACATGTTAAGCATAGGAAAGTCGCTACACAGATTTATTTTCTAATAAGAAAATAAATGAAAAAATTTGTTGACATTTTGCAACTTGCTCCAACGAATTGATAGGGCAATTTTTGCAGTGTATCAGAGTTCAAATAATTAAAGTTTTGAAATCAAATAGCAGATTTACGTGACGTAATTATGACGTCATCGCATGTTCTCCAAATTCAAATAATCTACAAAAAAAAACGCGATTAAGACAATTTGACGTCATGAAAATCATCTTCCACCGAAAGAGTTGCAAATTATGCTAGATTTATATCAGATTACGAGTCACTGACTGAAAGTTGTCCGAAATCCCATCTATTTCATGGACCTCGCAAAGTACCATTATCTAGACCTCTGTAACTATGCATTTCATTACTTTATATATTTTTACTTTGAATGAATGTTTTCAGATGAGCATTGGCACAATCTTTGAAGTAAGTGAGAAAGACCAAAATTTAGCAGGAAAAACAGGAAAAATAATAACACTAAAGCCTACTATAAAACTACTATAAAACAAAGTTCTAAAACATAAAAATGTATAAAAACCTAAAAATTGTAAAAGTTGAAATTTAAAAATAACCTTTAATATTTATAAAATTTCTTCCCTAAAACCGAAAACATATCCTTTTACTCTAGTTTTAACTAATAAACTATACTAAGTGAAAAATTTTTTAAAAAGGACGTACGAAAAGATAGGGCCTACTTATCATTAAAATTCGATTTCTTTTCAATATATGGAATTTAATTAAAGAATATTGATTACTAATATCTATTAACTAAAAAAGATGGTATTACTTTTCATTAGTAGTAAAATGAAAAAAAGAAACCCTTCGCGAAAACATTACATACATACACACATACCAAAAAAAAAAAACAAATTTACGACAAAGCTATGCTAAAAACTAATATTAATATATATATATATAATATATATATATATATATATATATATATATATATATATATATATATATATATATATATATATATATATATATATATATATATATATATATATATATATATAAACTTAGAAATAGATGAACAAATATTTGGGCAAATTGAACTTTGGTTAAATCAAAATTTCCACACTTTAAGAATAGGAATTAAACTTCAAATCATTAATAATACTAATAAGTATTAATAATAGTAATGATAAGACTATATATATATATATATATATATATATATATATATATATATATATATATATATATATATATATATATATATATATATATATATATATATATATATATATATATATATATATATATATATATATATATATATATATATATATATATATATATATATATATATATATATATATATATATATATATATATATATATATATATATATATATATATATATATATATATATATATGGGGAAGTCAAAAAAGTTCGCGGGAAAAAAAATCATATTTTAATAAACATTCATAAACATAATGCAGTTATTATTATGGTCTCCCTCTAAGTCAAAACACTTTCGAAGGTGGTGTTTCCAACTACTTTCGGTAAAATGTTTCGCCCATCTTTTTGAACCAATCTGAAACGGCGCTTCTTGCTTTGTCCACACTCTCAAATCGGGTACCTTTGAGGTAGTCTTTTAGTTTTGGAGGTAAAATGAAGTCAAATGGGGGAAAGATCTTTGCTGTACGGTGGATGTGCTAAGATTTCCATAATCCTTTTTCAAAGCCTCAATGATTTGCGAAGCTACCTTCCCATGATTTAAAATTAATATTATGACGCCACTCGCCATAAAATCCATGTTTTCCATTGGTAAAAAATGAAAGCTTTTTTTAAAAGGCACCTGCACTACACAATGACCGTTGAATCAATGCATGAAACAAACATGCTTGGTATCATCATTACATACTGGTAAGCTTTCCCACGTACTTTTTGACTTCCCTTCGTATATCACCTCTGGTGGAAAAAGGCTAAAGGGTTAGAGAAATTAAGGTAGTGGAAGACCTGTTTCAAATGCAGATTAAAAGACAACATTACCCAATACATTGCGGTTGAAAGTGTGTTAGTCAAAGAAAGTGGGCAAAATTAATGATGGAAGTATGTTATTTAATTTACTCGTGGAGAATACTTAAGAATGAGCACAGCCTTTACGTAAGGGGTCTGAGAGGTGAACAAAGAAAGGTTGAGAATATGTGGAAAGGAAGTAGCATAAGTTCACCTCAAAGTAGGAGAAGTAGGAAAATATATATATATATATATATATATATATATATATATATATATATATATATATATATATATATATATATATATATATATATATATATATATATATATATATATATATACATATATTTATATAAACTATTCCAAATTAATCCATCTCGATTACAGAAAGTCTAAACTTCCTTTTGGCCTTGTAACTTTATATTATTCCATATTGCATTTCAATTCCCATTTAAAATACCCCAATTGAAACTTAATTCTGCAGTTAGAAATTACTTCCTAAATTCCAGTTTGAGTCTATATACAAGTAAATAGTTTTACATTATCACACTGTAATA
>SEYY01019858.1:15000-17500 GCA_009176605.1 Armadillidium nasatum
TATTACTGCTAATAATTGCAGTTTTAAAACATTTACCTAATTTACTAGCAGGTAAGATATATATATATATATATATATATATATATATATATATATATATATATATATATATATATATATATATATATATATATATATATATATATATATATATATATATATATATATATATATATATATAAATATAATATATAATATATATATAATAAAATAATATAATAATAATATATAATAAATAATAATTTATAATAAAGAATATAAATAATAATATAATAATATAATATATAATAATATATATATATATATATATATATATATATATATATATATATATATATATATATTATATATATATATATATATATATATATATATATATATATATATATATATATATATATATATTATATATATATATATATATATTATATGCTGGATCACTTTGTCCACGTGGGGATTCAAATTTCCGCGTGTTAATTCACCGCGTTCTTCACGTGTGAATAATTAACTTTATTCACGTGTGGATAATTTACATTATTCACATGTAGATAATTTACATTATTCACGTGTGTATAATTAACGTTATTCACGTGTGGATAAGTAACGTTATTCACGTGTGGATAATTTACATTATTCACATGTAGATAATTTACATTATTCACGTGTGAATGATTAACATTGTTCACGTGTGGATGATTCACGTTATCTACGTTCTAATTAAATTTACTGAAAATGAACGTATTGTTCTCTTTTTCTGGATTAAAGCTCTCATTTCGCTATACAATTCCAGTTTTAACTTTAAATGTAGTCAGGTTTAAACTAAGGATGTACACACACATACACACACACACACACATATATATATATATATATATATTATATATATATATATATATATATATATATATATATATAATATATATATATATATAATATATATATATATATATATATATATATATATATATTATCAGGTATATATATATATATTTCATATAACGTCTTATAATTATTAATTCATATGGTATTAAAAGTATTAATTTATATATATATATATATATTATCAGGTCTCAGAACGTATTAAATATTAATTCGTCATTAATTTCGAAGTATCAAGAAAACATTTTTTTTCTCGTCAAAAATTTATTTAATTGATAATGGAAACTTTGGTGCAATAAAATAAAAAGCGCATAAAGCAATTATACTATTTGCTCTGTACCGTGGAATAAAGGTTGGGTGATTGCTCACTTACTTGAGGGCACAGTTTGATCTCTTATGAATATCCTATGAAGAAATTACGTTGAAATGTACTTCTCCTCTAATAGGGCAATGCCCATGAGATGTCACTTAAAAAAAAATTTATTAAATCTGAAATACGTGAAAGGTCTAAATGAGGTGCAAATTCTAAGGTTGGTTGAGGTGGTACAGTGCTAGTGCACGACCTCTTTGTTATTCGACAAGCAATTTCAGTTTTCCATTTTAATGTGGTACGGTTTTTTGTACGGTACGGTAAAAGGTCCGATCCAAACTACATGTACTGCAAGGGGTCATATAGGCACCACCTGTTTTTCCTATAGAAGTTGTTATTGTTAATTAGAGTACACGCGATTTTATCTGGGAAATTGAAGATCAGATGCAGGTTGTTTAATGTGGCTTTGGTATAATGTAGGGATCTAATTGTTTAGATATACGGTAGTACAATAGAAGAAGAAATCAATTGGCAATTACGACAATTCCTATGACATGGCTATGCACTTCATTTTATTAACAAACAATATTGTAAAGCAAAATTACATTTACACAACAATCAAAATATTCCTAAAAATATAATTGTACTACCGTATAACGAAACAATTAAATCCTTACACTATATCATAGCCACATTATGCAGCATACATCTGATTCTCAATTTTCCAGATAAAACAGCTTGTACTCACAACTTCTATAGGAAAAACAGATGGTTTTTATATGGTTCCTTTGCAGTACATGCAGTTCCTCATATTTTGATGAAACAAATCTGTACGAATACGAATTGAACAACATAAAGCTGACATAAAAAGATGCAATTTTCTTATAAATTATACAACAACATAAAATAAATTGGGATGGTGCCAAGTTCATTTTTTTTATCAAATCGAAAAACTTAGATTGGTAAACTCATTTTTCATGAAAACGTTGCACAATTTCAATACTTCATCCGGATTTTTTGAAATTACTTTTCAACAGGACATTTAAAAACCATTTTTAAACAACTTTTACATTCAATGAATAGTAGCCAGATTACATATGTCACCTTTTTTTACGTACCTTTGGCAACACATCTGTTTCTACGCTGCTCACAACTTATCTATCCAGTCTTGTTTGAAAAGGGAGAGAGGTACTACTACGAAACGTCACGCTTAACTTTTCGAGTTTCTGTTCTTGTTATATATTTTTTCTCTTAATGTTACTGTTACTTTTGTATAAATGTTTTACCTTTTATTATTTTATTACGAGTCGT
>SEYY01019858.1:27500-37500 GCA_009176605.1 Armadillidium nasatum
ATTGAACTGTGATTGGCTGAATCTGAAATGATACCTATTTTATATAAATATTTATTTCCAGCTTAATAGGAACGAACTTCTGTTCACGACTGTACATATGTGAGCAAAGATGTGTTTGTTCTCGTGTCTCTAATACAGTCTTTCGAATTTTTCACAATTTGGTTCAGGAGCTCTTACAGATCTACAAATAAATTAATTTGTTCTGCTTATTTATCCTCTAGCCGTAGTGACTAATGCATCCTTGTATTATCTGAAATCCAGAATTCATTCATTCCATTCTTTCTTATTTCTCCTTTCTCTGAAATCATCATTTTAGGTGACTAATTTTCACCACTAAAAATTGATTTCTTCTAGTTTTCAGATGCAACCGTTGAGCTTGCCTTCCATTCCTCTATCAAAAATTATGTTAGCAGATTTTACAGCTCCATAAATCGTCACCCTGATCACTCTGGGACAAGGCTAACAATCTAGATGTTTTTTTCCAACCTTTAATCATATACTGTTTAACTCTTTCCATCTTTGGGTTCCTCCGATCTACTTCCTATCACCGTATCCTCTTTTATATCTTCAAGTCTTCCGTGAGACCTTCACATACCTCATGGAATGTGTTTTGGTATTTCGGTGCTGCAAACTAGTATTTCTTTGATTTGAATTTTTAATTAATTATATATATATATATATATATATATATATATATATATATATATATATATATATATATATATATATATATATATATATATATATATATATATATATATATATATATATATATATATATATATATATATAAGTAAGGATAGAAAAGAAGGAGGAAAATATAGAAATTAACGCTTCTTAGTGTAAAGAAGGCGGGAAGAACTCATCGGAGTGCGCAGAACACACAATCTCTCTGATATGAAGACTTAGATTCCACACTCTAACCTTTCAACTAAACCTAACAGACCTTGGTTTAACTTTGTTCTCATGCTACTCGCCACAGAGATGCTGCATTCAAGGATTACCGTCGTCTTCAAACTCAATAAACTTACGTGGAATCTTTTTAAAAAAATTTTGGTTCCTCTTCCTCACGACTATTATGACATTTTGCAATAACTCTAACTTTGTATCTTCCGACTACACAATTGCCGTTTTACATTCGACGAAAACTGAATTATTCGCTCAAACCTTTGATTCTAATTCAATCTTATACGGTTCAGAAACTTTTCCTTTTCCAAATCCCATCAGCTCGTTTATGCCTAACCCTGCAATTTCTCCAAAAGATTTAATTTGCTCTTTCTGAGTTTTACACTAAGAAAGCTTTAATTTCTATACTTTCTTCCTCCTTTACCTATCCTTCTATCTGCTATCATCTCGCTGATACCCTTTCCGATCTTTCTGTAGCAGCCGTAGAAGACGGCCACCGTTCAATCTTTAAATTTATTAATAGTGGTGTTACTCAGAGATCTGTCCTATCTATAACTTTTTCTATTCTTCATTAATGATCTCTCTATCCCATCACCACCTATATATACACTCCTATGCCGATAACTGCACCTTTCGTTACACTTTTCATTTTGAAAGAACACTCACCCAACAGCGTATAATTAACGCTGGGAGGGTGGCATAACTTCCGATTTTTCTCATATTTCAAATTGATCAAGAAAAAACATTGTCTTTTCAATACCTCAATAACTCAATTCTTTCATCTTTCTATTCGACATAACTTTCCTCACCATTATGCCATCTTCGAATTACGCAACTCAAACTTTCGAGCATCCTTTATATTCTTGGAGTTTCTATATTTTGTTTTCTTTCATTTGGGAGGATCATCTTACATCTCTTTCTAAACAAGCTTCTAAGATGTTGAGTGTTCTGAGGTGTCTTCATAATTTTACTTACTACACCACAGTTGCATATTTTTTATAGAGATGTATGAAGTATATCTCATAAATCTAGGGTAGTTCCATTCACGCAACTTTCCTTGGAAAGGTTGAGTTAGGACTTTTCTTCTTAACAATCGTTTTATTCTCGCTAACTCTTCTCCAGTATTTTACATCCAGTTAAATTGATTGATCACTCTCTTCTTCTCACTCTACACTACTGCTGTTATAACGGGCACTGCTCTTCTGAACTCTCCAGTCTAAATATCTCCTCCACTGAGAAGGGGTCGTGTAACATTCCTTTCTACATATATATTTAATATAATATTTTATGCTTAATGTTTATAATATATTAATTATGTTTACAATATCATAACTTTTAATAGCTTGAGAAATTTTTTTTTAATTTATATATATATATATATATATATATATATATATATATATATATATATATATATATATATATATATATATATATATATATATATATATATATATATATATATATATATATATATATATATATATATATATATATATATATATATATATATATATATATATATATACGGGGGAGGGAAGTAGCGCTCCCGAAGCGATGAGATTACCCCCTGTTGGGTATACGGGATGTTAAAGGTACTCCTATCTCATCCCGGTGCCCAATGGTTCGCTCCCTTTCGCGCTCACCTTCTATCTACACGGAGTGGCTCTCCTATACATACATAAAACATTTCTAACACATCTTAAAAATAATTAAAATAAAATCAAAAATGGCGTCAACTTCGGTAGCCTCGGAGAAGCCACGGGGGGCGGCTTCCAAAAATAGCCCCTCATCCACCCCCTTCCCCCATCACCACTTGGGAGTTGGTGGCCTCCGGTGATGGGGTTGGTGCCACCAGGACTCGGCCGCCGGCTTGTCCTGATGCACGGTCTATTTTTTTCATTAATTTCTGCAACATTCGCGGTCTTCACTCTAATTTCCACTTTGTTGAACATCACCTCTCTTCTTCTAGACCTCACCTCTTATTCTTGACCGAAACTCAGATGTTTGAGCGTTCTGATAGCAAACCCTATTCTGTTTCCTCCTACTGTCTCTATCCTCAATTTTCAGCCAAAGGCGGTTGTTGTGCATATGTGCGCAACGATGTTGTTTGTTCTCGTGTCTCTAATTTGGAGTCTTCCGAATTTTCCACCTTATGGCTTAGGCTCTCTTGCCATTCTACGAACTAAATTCATTTGTTCTGTTTATTTATCTCCTAATTCTACTGACTATGCTAAATTCTTCGACTATTTAAACTCCAAAATAGAGCACATTCTCTCTTCTTCTCCTTTCTCTGAAATCATCATATTAGGTGATTTCAATGTTCACCACCGCCAATGGCTTTCTTCTAGTTCTCATGATACAGCTGGTGAACGTGCCTTCCATTTCGCTATCCAAAACGACCTTGAGCAGTTGGTGCAGCTCCCTACTCGTATCCCTGATCGTCTTGGAGATGAACCCAACATTCTAGACCTTTTCCTAACTTCTAATCCTTCTCCTTATACTGTTAAACTCTTTCCTCCTCTGGGTTCCTCCGATCACTTCTTATCTCTGTATCCTCTTCTATCTCTTCAAGTCTTCCGCAGGAAAGACCCCCTTCTACGGAAAGGAAACGTTTGTGGCACTTTCGGTGCCGCAAGCTGGTCGGACTTGCGGTCGTACTTCTTTGATTTCCCGTGGAATGATTATTGCTTCCGTGGGAGGGGTCCCTCGGAGTGTGCAGAACGCATTACCGAGGTGATTCTCTCTGGCATGGAGGCATACATTCCATATTCTTTCCCTTCTACTAAACCTAACAAACCTTGGTTTAACTCTGCTTGTTCTCGTGCTATCCGCCGCAGGGATGCTGCCTTCAGGGATTACCGTCGTCTTCAAACTCCAGAAACTCACGCTAACTTATATTTCATCCCGGAATCGTGCAAAATCTATCCTTCGTAACACTAAAAACTCCTTTCTCCGTAAAAAATGCAATAATCTTTCTGGTTCCTCTTCACGTTCTTTCTGGCATTTTGCAAAAAATGTCAACTCTAACTTTGCTTCTTCCTCTTTCCCTCCTTTAGTATCTTCCCGACGGCACAACTGCTGTTTTACCTTCTTCTAAAGCTGAACTCTTTGCTCAAACTTTTGCCTCTAATTCAACCTTAGACGATTCCGGAGCTATTCCTCCTCTCCTTCAACCCCCTCTAACTCATTTATGCCTAAAATTAGAATTTCTTCTAAAGATGTCATTTCTGCTCTCTCTGAGCTTAATACTAAGAAGGCGTACGGTCCTGATGGTATTCCTCCTGTGGTTCTCAAAACTTGTGCTTCCGAGCTTGCACCCTGCCTTGGTAAACTATTTCGTCTTTGTCTTTCTACTTCAACCTTCCCTTCTTGCTGGAAACGTGCGCTCATTCAGCCTGTGCCGAAGAAGGGGGACCCCTCTCAACCCTCCAACTACCGTCCCATTTCTTTAACCTCCGTTCTCTTCTAAAGTTTTCGAATCTATCCTTAACAGGAAGATTTGGAAACATCTCAATTCTTCTAATCTTATCTCTGATCGCCAGTATGGCTTTCGTAAGAAACGCTCTACTGGTGATCTTCTTTCCCTTCTCTCTGAATCTTGGTCCTCCGCTCTTCGGCATTTCGGTGAATCTTTTGCTGTCGCGCTGGACATATCGAAAGCCTTTCGATAGAGTCTGGCACAAAGCTTTGATTTCTAAACTTCCCTCTTTCGGTATCTATCCTCTCTCTCTGTGATCTTCTCGCTAATTTCCTTTCCGGTCGTTCTATAGCAACTGTTGTAGACGGCCACCGTTCATCCTTTAAATCTATTAATAGTGGTGTTCCTCAGGGTTCTGTCTATCACCAACACTTTTTCTACTCTTTCATTAATGACCTTCTCTCCATCACTTCATCTCCTATCCACTCCTATGCTGATGACTCCACCCTTCATTATTCCTTTCATTTTGAAAAACGTCCCACCCAACAGCAGTTGATAGACTCGAGAAGGGTAGCCTTGGAACAACTAACCTCTGATCTTTCCCGTATTTCAAATTGGGGCAGAGAAAACATGGTTGTTTTCAATGCCTCAAAAACTCAGTTCCTCCATCTCTCCACTCGACACAATCTTCCACACAACTATGATATCTTCTTCGAAAACACACAACTCAAGCCTTCATCTGTCCTTAATATTCTTGGTGTTTCTTTTTCTCGTGATCTTTCTTGGAAAGATCACATTACTTCTCTTTCTAAACAAGCTTCTAAGAGGTTGGGTGTTCTGAGGCGCCTTCAGAATTACTTTCACGCCACCCCAGTTGCTTGCTCTGTATAGGGGTGTTGTTCGTCCCTGTATGGAGTATGCTTCGCACATCTGGGGTGGTTCCACACATACAGCTCTCTTAGAGAAGGTGGAGTCAAGGGCATTTCGTCTCATCAACTCTCCTACTCTTACTAACTCTCTTCAATCTCTTTCTGCCCGTCGAATTGTTGCGTCACTCTCTCTTTACTATCGCTATTACAACAGGACACTGCTCTTCTGAACTCTCTCGTCGCATACCTCCTCCATTGAGAAGACCTCGTGCGACACGCCTTTCTACACATTCTCATCCTTTCTCTGTCCAACTCTCTGACCCCAGACTTAACCGCTATGCTCAGTCTTACATATACTCTACTGGTAAAGTCTGGAACACACTCCCTTTATCTGTTTTCCCAACTTCCTTTGACTTGCATACTTTCAAACGCCGTGTGTATCTGGACACGTCGGCCACCATCGACCATGATTATAGACCTTTCCCAACTCCGGTGGAATTTGGTAGGCCTCTGGCCTTTGCCCACCGGAGGAGACATAAAAAAAAAAAAAAAAAAAAAAAAATATATATATATATATATATATATATATATATATATATATATATATATATATATATATATATATATATATATATATATATATATATATATATATATATATATATATATATATATATATATATATATATATATATACGCAATATATAACAATAAATATTTCATAAATTTCCTTTATATATATATATATATATATATATATATATATATATATATATATATATATATATATATATATATATATATATATATATATATATATATATATATATATATATATATATATATATATATATATATATATATATATATATATATATATATATATATATATATAGGGATGGAGCGATACCAAAATTTTTACCGATACCGATACCGATACTTAAAAATTCCCCGATACCGATACCTAAAAATATGCCGATACTACTACCGATACTTAAAAATTCCCCGATATCCCGATACCTAAAAATATGCCGATACTACTACCGATACCGAAACCGATGTCGATACTTTACTCTTGTTCAAAAATTTTGCCGATACCGATACCGATGACGATACCGATACTCAAAAATGTACCGATACCGATACTTCACTCCATCCCTAATATATATATATATATATATATATATATATATAT
Organism: Armadillidium nasatum; assembly: GCA_009176605.1. Lineage (NCBI taxonomy): Eukaryota > Metazoa > Arthropoda > Malacostraca > Isopoda > Armadillidiidae > Armadillidium > Armadillidium nasatum. The sequence continues at coordinate 33,892 of SEYY01019858.1, forward strand.
ATATATATATATATATATATATATATATATATATATATATATATATATATATATATATATATATATATATATATATATATATATATATATATATTAGGGATGGAGCGATACCAAAATTTTTACCGATACCGATACCGATACCTAAAAATTCCCCGAAGCCGATACCCGATACCTGAAAATATGCCGATACTTGCCGATACTACTACCGATACCACTACCGATATCGATACTTTACTCCTATACAATTTTTTTGCCGATACCGATACCGATACTGAAAAGGCCGATACCGATACCGGTATCGGAAAATATGCCGATACCGATACCGATACTTCACTCCATCCCTAATATATATATATATATATATATATATATATATATATATATATATATATATATATATATATATATATATATATATATATATATATATATATATATATATATATATATATATATATATATATATATCACCACCACTCACAGGCAAATCCCTATTCAAGGAGGGGTGTCAGAAGAATAAAAATAAATTAAAAGAATAATAATAAAAAAAATAAAAATAAAAAACGACCCCTGAAGGACCCACTTAACGCAAATTTCTTAGGTGACCGCAAACGCGAGCTTTAAAGAATTTGAGATTAAATTCGGCAGGAAACACAGAAGATGGGAGAGAATTCCACAGAACAGATGTGGCAGGAAAGGAGGAGGCACCACAGCTGACAAGTCTGGGGTTAGTTACCTATGTCCAAGCAAAATTGATGAGCAGGCAGTGTACCCCTTGTGCTACGAGGACGACGTAAAGGTGAAGGTATACGGGTGGATAGTTCCCTCGAGCATTTGCCGTTGTATATTATATTATATATATATATATATATATATATATATATATATATATATATATATATATATATATATATATATATATATATATATATATATATATATATATATATATATATATATATATATATATATATATATATATATATATATATTAAAATTCAACGATTTTAATAATTCACAATTGTGAAATTCAGGTTTTTACTTAATTTCCAAAATGATGATTTAAAAACAGTGATTATTTTATTCATATTTATATTTATATAAATAAATGCGCGGATTTTATTTATAAGACTTCTTCTGGGGAAAAATATTCAAGGAAATCTTTTTTGGGAAAAGATAATAAGCATTCACAAATTATTTATTTTTCCCTCTTGTGGAAATTGAAGTTGTTTATCCAAGGTTAGACAGTGTTATTAAAAAAAAAATGGTTCCGTCTAATTAGGGTTTGTTAAAATCGTAAAAAATAACAGTGGAATAAGATAATTGTTGGTAAATAGAAGAGTAAACTGTGTAAACCAAAATGTAGAGTTGTTACAGTTATATGGCATAAACCATAAAAATTTTAATTCCCAAAGTCGTTCCAATATGCCACAATAGTCCCTCGGAAAACACTAATTCTATATTAATAACGTTAATTCTATATTAAACACCCTAATTTTATTATAATACATTAAATTAACCTTGGGTATTAAGTTTTATAATTCTATTCCAACAGTTTTTTTTTTTTAAAGCATCATCAACATCCTTCTCGAACTGCCGTTATTTTAAATCCCCTTATCTACAAAATGACATGAAGCAGACGACAAAAATAAAAAAAATAAATAAAAATACGAAGTTGAATTTTAGATTTTATCAATATGACGTCACAACTTTTTGTGAAGTTTAAAAAATTGAAATTCTAGCCGCATGACTTTATGTATAAGGAAAAACCATTTCTCAAGCTCTTACTAAGCAAATGTGATAGGTTTGTAATATCCTTTTCCGTATATTCGAATACCGGATTATCTACAATATTAGATATCCGAGAGATAGATACCCGCATTTATTTCATTAAAATTAAAAAGAAATCATACATTATCAATATATATATATATATATATATATATATATATATATATATATATATATATATATATATATATATATATATATATATATATATATATATATATATATATATATATATATATATATATATATATATATATATATATATAATTAAAAATAATTGTCATTCATAGCGTGCAGACAGCCAACCAACTAATTATCTTCAGGATATGTATTTTATTCCTTCTAAGTCACCGATGCAAAAAGTACAAAAATAAAAATTAAAAAAATAATTAAATAAATAAATAAAAAAAATATTAATAAATATATATTAAATTTAACATTCTCTATTAATGGAAATATTAATTTGTATGGACTGAGTCACAATCTTCTCTGAGGAAATTACGATCTTTCAAGGTTTAATACGAGTAAATACAAACATGTGAACAAACGCACACAAACATGAACAAACGCACGAACATGAACAAACGCACAAACATAAATGCATTGATCACATACACGATGTGTTTCACAAAGTGGAAAAAAAAATTTGCTAGCAATTACATTATTTCCAAAAATCCAATCTCTTTGAGACATCCATATTGTGCCCAAATCATTTAACTAATTATTAGTCATATATAACAATATGAGAAGGGAAGTGTGTCACTATATCGACACGAATATTTTTATATCTTAAGCTCAGTCTGGGGACATTTAATATGTTCAAGCCAATTTAACTATTTATCTTGTCATATGTAACTTATTTTGAGGAGGGGACAGTTTCATCATATTTGATATCGACCCTCAAAGTTGTAAACAAAATTTTATCGTTTATTTTTTAAGTTAGGCATTTTTAGTTGCTAAATGAATTGACACATGGATAGGCAGGCATAGGTTTGGTTAGGTCTGGTACGATTCTTTTCGTCCACTTTATCCTTAATGTCTCCTGTTAAAGTTTTCAGATTGTTATTTACGTAAGGCATTAAATTTTCAAATAAATTAACTCATTCAAAACTGCAATTTCAAGGACAATCTAACGTTTAAACTAACGTGATATAAAGGCGCCTAGAAAAAGAATTACTTACCAAAGTTTATCGAAACTATGCTAATGATTTGTCTAACCAGCAGCAATGATACCTCTCCCTTTCGATCTCCCGTAAATCATTAAGAGAATAAATATGAGTATATAAACTATTATGTCGAATACTAATTATGTATAGTTTGTGAACTTTCGTTCGTATATGATCTGCATTCAAATAAACTAAGCATACGTATCTCTACGTTCTTGATCTATGACTCAGAAGCCTGAGTTGATATTCAAATACACCCAGTTTCACACCCTATATATCAGTAGTCAATGTCGTATATTTTTGATAGCAATATAACTACTTCACTGCAGTCTCTTCCTTACTGAGGTAAAGGACCCTTCAATCATTATCCTCCAGTCCACTTCAAGCATACAACACTTTCACTATTTCTGATATAACCTTTTGGCATACTCGATCATTTTTAGAAAGCTATTTGTAAGTCTTTTACAGTTACAAATAAGACTTACATAAAAGTAAGATAAGGGGCCTGAATTTCACTTAGATTCTTGGAAACTTTTATGAATTTAAAAAAAAAAAAAAAAAAAAAAGCCATTATATATATATATATATATATTATATATATATATATATATATATATATATATATTATATATATATATATATATATATATAT